>CAUYRT010090283.1:0-21386 GCA_963574885.1 Lepilemur ruficaudatus | reverse complement strand
AAACCAGCCTGAGCAAAAGTGAGACCCTGTCTCTACTAAAAATAGAAAGAAATTAATTGGCCAACTAAAAATATATAGAAAAAATTAGCCGGGCATGGTGGCACATGCCTGTAGTCCCAGCTACTCGGGAGGCTGAGGCAGTAAGATCGCTTGAGCCCAGGAGTTTGAGGTTGCTGTGAGCTAGGCTGACGCCACGGGACTCTAGCCAGGGCAGAGTGAGACTCTGTCTCAAAAAAAAAAAAAAAAGAGTTATTGTGAGGATCAAGTGAGCTGGATATAAAAGACTTTTGCTAATGCCTATATTGAAATTTGTAAATGTGGAGGCTAACTCTGACCTCCTGCTACTTAGGTGGACTTATGCCCTGCAGGGGACAAGAGTGTAATGAGACTTGGAGATTTCAGAAGCATCAGGGATTTCAGAAGAATGGAAAAGACATAGAGGGGTCAATTGAGGAAGATGTACTTACAGCAAAAGGGACTCATTTTAAGGAACAGCTATGATCAGACGAATAGTTTTCACTTGGAATTAGGGAAGATCTGGAATCTATATAGGAAAAGGCTTGTTTTCTTAGTGAATGGAAGTGATTTAGGAAAGAAACTAGACACTGTTATAAAAGTGTGATTTGTGTTAGGAAGTGTGCCTAGCTCATTGAGTATTGAAAGTACCTTCAATAAGGTATGTATTAGTTGGTTAAGGCTGTTGCAACAAAATACCACAGGCTCAGTGGCTTAAACAACACAAATTTGCTTCCTCACAGTTGTGGAGGCTCAAAGCCTAGGCTTAAGGTGCCTACAGGGCTGTTTTCTTCTGCGGCCTCTCTCCTTGGCTTAATGATGGCCTTTTTTTCCTGTCTTTGCATGGTCTTTCCTCTGTGTGCATGCATGTCTGTGTCCAAATTCCCTATTCTTATAAGGATATCAGTTATATTGGATTAGGGCCCATCCTGAATGACCTCATTTAATCTTAATTATCTCTTTAATGTAGCCCCAAGAATGACCCCAGACAATGCAAGTAGAACAGAAGAACCACTCAGCTTAACCTTGCCTGGATTCTTGATCTATAGAATCATAAATAAATAAAATGATAGCCACTTAAGACACTAAGTTTTGGAGTAATTTGTTAAACAGCAGCATAATTGGAATCATCATTTATTGGCCAGACTGGCTTTAAGAGATTAATATTGCTGCTTTCAGATCATCATCTTCCTTTAAAATGCAACAACTGTTGAGAAGGATTACATATTAGTATAGATTGGTTTCAGAGAAAATTTTCAGATAGCATAAACTGTAGGCTTTTTGGTGGGGACGTGAATATATGTATACATGGGCTGTTATATTGGAGGGGAAGGAATACACTTCCAAGAGAGGAAAAGGCTATCACAAAGTGAGAACATATTAAAGACAAATTATAATAGCTATTGTTTATTGATTGTATACAATATATCAGGCAATATGTTCAAAACTTTACATGCATGATTTCATTTTACTGTCATTATAACTCAGAGAAGACGGTATTAATTCTCTTTGGGGGTGAAATAATTATAGAGACATTAGGAGACTTTACCAAGGTCACACAGCTAGAAAGTAGAACTGAGATTTAAATCTAAACCTGTTTGTCTCCGGAGTCAGACACTGGTTCTTAACCACCTTTCTATACTGCCTCTAAATGTGATCTGCTCTACAGTTTTGCTATGGCTTATCCTCCTTTCTTACCATAGTAAATGCTGTCATTCAAAATGCATTTATTGAGCATCTGTTATGTATAGGCACTGGACATTCAGAGGTGAAAGCTTGTACCTACTGGAGGGAATGAGCAGGAGTAGGCATGTAGACGGTTGTCGTGGGGCAGTTCAGCTATTAGAGGTTTTGAAATCTCTTCCACTATTTATTCAATGAACATTTTGAGCACCAATTTTGTGGTAAATATTGGGTCAGAAGCTATTGGGTTGAGAGGCAGGAATGAGAGATTGATATTGATTTTCATCATTTTAAGATGTATATTTTTAACATATTAATATTTCTGAGATTATATGTGTTTTACAATCAATACCAGTTTAAATGGTAGCATTTTGTTTTCATTCTTAGTGGTACATAAAATAATGGTGCTTTTAAAAAAAATTGTTTTTTTGAGAAGGGGATATCATTTTGTTGCCCAGGCTGGAGTGCAGTGGCTATTCAGAGGCATGATCATAGCTCACTACTGCCTTGAACCCCTAACCTCAAGCAAGCCTCCCACTTCAGGCTGCCAAATAGTTAGAACTACATGCTAAATAATGCTTTTTGAAATTAATGGAAACTTAGATTCAATAAAAATGTGATTTTTGGTCTGCCAAACAATATGCTTAATTTTTATGATCTTGCAATGTACTGAAGTTCTCTCTGCATTTGAGACCATGTAATACCAGCTCACCTTCCTCCTCTTGGCCTCATTGATGTGCTTACTCAAGTATGTTTGTCTATTTTCCTTCTATACTGTCTCCATCATTCCTCAGCAAAAACAAAAAACAAACAAACAAACAGAAAAAGGCTTTCATCTTCAGCCCTAACCTTTTTCCTGGGCTTTGATTCATAACTGACACTTGAGTGTTACTACTTGGTTGTTATGCTGTAACCTTGAATTCAATACAATGCACCATTTTTTCCTTAAACCAGCTTCTTCTCTGGGCTTCCCAAAATGTATCAATTCTTCTAGTAATTCAGTCTTGAAGCCTTGATTCTTCCCTCTCCTTTGTTTGACTTCTACATATCTAGTGTGTTACCAAGACCTGTACACTTTTCCTCTTTTTTTTTGAGACAGAGTCTGGTTTTGTTGCCCGGGGCTAGAGTGCCATGGCGTCAGCCTAGCTCACAGCAACCTCAAACTTCTAGGCTCAAGCAATCCTTCTGCCTCAGCCTCCCGAGTAGCTGGGACTACAGGCATGCGCCACCATGCCCGGCTAATTTTTTCTATATATATTTTTAGTTGTCCAGCTAATTTCTTTCTATTTTTAGCAGAGACGGGAGTCTCGCTCTTGCTCCAGCTGGTCTCGAACTCCTGACCTCGAGCGATCCTCCCGCTTTGGCCTTGCAGAATGCTAGGATTATAGGCATTGAGCCAGCACACCCAGCCGTAACAAGTACTTTTAAGCTAAAAATTCAGTTATCCTTGGCTCCTCTCTCTCCCTCATCCATCCCCCTAAACAGTTACTTCACCAAATCTCTCTCAAATGTGTCCCCTGTACTTCATTTCCATTGCCCTAAACCCTAATGCCTTAGCAGTTCTCCCTTCAACTACTGATAAGGCTCCAAATGGTTTCCTTATTTCCATCCTGAGAAGCCAAAAAAACCTCCTATGGTTATCTTTTTAAAACACAGATCTTATCATTGATATCACTTATTAGCACAGCCTAGAAGGCCTTCACAATGTGGCTACAACCTGTGATGCCACTCTCCATAATTTAGCCTACTCTCTCACCATTATCAGATGACTAGAGAACAAAACCATGTACACTGCTTTATCTCAAAACCTCTATGTCTTTTCTCATCTGCCTAGAATGCCCTTTTTTTCTACCAGGTACGCTTCACACATCTTTTTAAAAATTATTCAAATATTGCCTCATGAAACCTCCCAAAATATCCCTGAACAGAATTTGCCATGCATTTTATATCTATAGCATATCATATTATGCCACAATTTATACATTTCAAACTCCTTTACTAGGCTATTCACTCATAAATGGCCAGGACGATGTTTGATACATGTTTGTGTTCCCCACTATCTATAAGATACCTGGCACAAAAATGTTTAATAAATGTTTGATAGTTAAATTAAGCTCTCTAGTTAATGTCCAGAGCACAAATATATTACGTCATTTACTAAAGAGTGAGTCACCTGCATAAAATATCAGACTTCCAGAGAGGAAAGTTGCCACTGTTTCAAAAACTGCAAAGTTCATCTGACAAACTGGTTCTTATTTAAGTTGTCACACCTATTCACCAACAAAGCCACAGCGATGCCTACAGCAAGACAAAAACAGAACAAAACAAAAAACCCTGGAAGTGCACTTTTAGATAGATTAAGTGGCTTAACAAGTACCCAGCTGAGACCCTACTGTTCCACTGGAGTATATACAGTACATTATTTTGACCTAAAAATTTCTAAGATATGCATTATCACTAGGTCTGTTCAATAAAAGAGCTGCAATACAGCAAGACTGGTAAAACAGCTGATTCTGAGGAGCAATGCAACACTGTAGGCCTTCCAAGATGAACTTGCTACAAACTTGAACATCAACAACTAAATAAATTGGGCTCTTGGATTAAGCTCTTTGTACTGTCCACATGAATACTTAACTGAAAAAAAGTCCTCCAATAAAAAAAGACAGTTTTAGTTTGAGATCTATGCCAAGATAATTACTTTTTTTCTACACAATCAAAAGCTACCAATAAAGCAATAAATGTTGCGAAGAGTTTTCCACTATTGTCTTCTCAGTCAAGTGGCTTGGAATTTAATAATGGAGAAAGAAAAATTTCTTGCTAAAACCAGTTTACTTGTCCTGCAAAGTATCAGTTTAAGATCATCTCAACCCATGGTTTATTGAGAACTGAGAGGGCTAATGCTGAATTTTGGAGAAACTAATCAGCAAACCACATGCATACAAATTTTTTTGCTCAGTCCTACAGTAAGCTAACATCTGAGGATTGGGTTTGGGTTTGTCTTTTTTGGTGCATTAGTTTTCTTGACTGATTTTTTCCTTAATAGAAAGACTTGAGTTAAAAAAGAAAAGCAATCCAGAAATACAGAAATGAATGTCTCCCTCCTATGACAGCACCACAGAAATAACTAACAACTCAGTATGTATCTCTCTAGGACATTTCTTCTTACAATCTTTTAAAACAGTATATTGTATGTACTGTTATGTAATTTTCCCCCCATTTAGCAATCTATCTTAAGCATCTTTTCTTGTCAGTACATAAAGCTCCTGTTTGTTCTAAGTGCTGCACAATATCCTGCAGTATGGATGACATCCCTATTAATGGGAATTTCACTGTTTTCAACTTTTCACTATCTCAGATCAGCTGCAATGAATAATTCTGTACATTATCTTGTGTTTCTGTAGAATGAATCTGAAAATGAAATATTGTGTCAAGGATACAGACATTTTCAATTTTAATGAATATTGACCTCTAAAAGGGTCATATCATACCTGCCTATCAAGAACGCACTACAGTGCTTTTCTTTTTAAATAGAGATGAGGTCTTGCTATGCTACCCAGGCTGTTCTCAAACTCCTGGCCTCAAGTGGTCCTCCCACCTGGGCCTCCCAAAGTACTGGGATTATAGGCGTGATCCACTGTACCCGGCCTTTTTCCTTCATACCCACAGACATTAGGTATCAGCAACCTTTTTGCTCTTATCAACAACTTGAAAGGTTAAAAAAAAAAAAGACAGTCTGTTTCAATTTGCCTTTATTCACTTGTTAATAAAGTTGAATAAATTTTATATGCCCACTGGCCATTTGTGTTTCTTTTGTAAACTGCCAAAGTTTTTTGAAAGTCTGTCATTTTTTTTAAAGGGGGCTCTTTAGCTCTATGTGACCTAACCATACAAGAGTGGCTAATTAGAATAATCTAGCAAAGATTGGATGCACATCTCAGATACAGACTCAATTCTAATAGGATATGTAGCATTAGAACAAGTTTACATTTTACTCTCAATACTGTAAAAAAAAGATAAACTTTGAAGCAAAACAAACTTGATTATAAATCCTCTCTCTCTACCACTTGCTATGTGACCTTGAGAAATTACTTACCCCTTTTAAGTGCTAGTTTTAACTGTGAAATGAAAAAAGTACCTACCTTATGAAATAATTATGAGTATTAAACGTGAGAGGATAGTATGTGTATGTGTGTGTGTGTGTGTGTGTGTACACATACATGCCTGGCACATATGAAGTACCCAAATGTTACTTAACCTATTCTTTCTCCTAGGAAAAAGTAAATAGCTTACTGATTTATCAATAGATATTTGTGTCTCCCAAGTTCTTATAGAAGCCACAGTCTTTGGTGATTTCATTTGGTCCATGGCTTTAAATGCCATGTATACACTGATGACTTGAAGTTTATCTCTAGTCCTAATCTCTCTCAAGAATTCCAGGCTCTCCATGTTCTAATTTGGGCTAAAAAATAAATAAATAAATATTCCAGGCTCATATATCTACCTCCTTGAAATCTCCACTTGATGTCTAATACCTTAAGAGTGACATGTTCAAAACCAAACTCCTGATCTTCTCTCCCATATCTGTTCTCTCCTTGGCCTTTTCCATCTCAGCTGGTGCCAACTCCACCCATCCTTCTACTTCCTTGAAACCAATCCTGACTTCTCTCTCTCTCAAACCCTACATTCAATGTGAAATTATGTTGGCTCTATCTGCAAAATATATCTGGAATCTGACTAGCTCTTGCCATTTTCACTGCAACATCCTGCCTAAGGTACCATTATCTCTCACTGGATTACTGCAAATAGCCTCCTAAATTCTCTCTTGCCTTCTCTTACCTAAGTCAGATCATATCACTCTTTTTGACTCAAAATAAAAGCAAAAGTCATAACTCTTTCCCATTCCTCACTATACACCAGCCTTATCAGCTTTCTAATAATGTGTCAGGCATTCTCTATCTCTAAGACCATTGCTCTAGCTATCCCTCTGCCTGAGACACTCTTTCTACTGGCAACCAGTTTGGCTATCCTTCTTCCAGTCTACAATCAAATCCAGTTTTCCATGAGGTTTACCCTGATCTACCAATTTCATTCTGTAACAACCCAATTCCTACATTTCCATGGCCGCTTACTCTATTCTACTTTCATAAAAAATAGGACTTGTCATCTTTTAACACACTATAAAATTATTGCAGTTAGATTTATAAATATTGTCTTGCCTTACCCAATAAAATGTTAAGGTCCACAAAGGAAGAGACCTTTTATCTAGTTTGTTCAATAATGAACCCTAAGAACCTAAAACAGTAACTAACAGAGTAAACAATAAATGTTTGTTACCTAATTAAATAAATGAATGAACCTGCATTTATTATTAGCCCAAATTACACTAAGCTAAATGCCTGCCATAATCTAAGTTCTTTAAAGACACTATCTGTATATATTAAATTTACAATATATATCTGAGGAGCTTGTTAAAAATTTTCTTTAAAAGCTGTGCCCAGCCTTGGTGGCTCACATCTATAATCCCAGCAATTTGGGAGGCCAAGGTAAGGAGGATCGCTTGAGGCCAGGAGTGTGGACTGAGCAAAATAAAGACACCATTTCTACAAAAAAATAGAAAAATTAGCCAAGTGTGGTGGTGCGTGCCTGTTACAAGGCCCAGCTACTCCAGAAGCTGAGGCAGAAGGATTGTTTGAGCCCAGTAGTTTGAGGTTGCAGTCAGCTATGATGACACCACTGCACTCTAGCCCAGGCAACAGAGTAAGACCTGTCTCAAAAAAAGAGATATCTATATCAAGAATGTAGATCCACAATAAAATACTGGCATATAATCACTAACACTATTTTTTATTACATACACAAATGAAATCCCCCAGTGACTACTAGGACTATTTACAAATATTAACTTACTAAGTTACCAAAGATGTCATTTACATAACTATCTCTAAATGTGTGAGCCATTAGGAAAAAGAAAATCTTGCTGGGCAGGTATCACGTGGATGAATATTTCAAATATCTTATGTTCAGAAAATGGTATATAAAATACACAGGGGTTTCTTTTTTTTTTTTACGTACCAAGTTTGAACCAGATTACTGAAGATTCTGTATGTTCCTTAACATATGTATGTATCATGTATTTGTGTAAATTTATATATAAATATATATAATACATTAATAGATAACAATTTGGTGCCATCATCTATAACAGCAAGACTATAAACAATCTAAATATCCATTATAAAGAATCTGATAATACAAACATACAATGGAATATTATGCAGCCATGAAAAAGAAGGTAGAGTTCTATGTGTGAATCTGGAACAAACTATAAGGTAAGTGCATTAGGTGAGAAAATTCAAAGTGCATTAGGCTTCCATATGTACATTTAAGCATGTGTGTATATATTAATACATGTATTAGAAGTAGGGAAATATATGAATGATAGTATAGGCAAAGAATATTTGTGAATGGATACAAAAACTAGAAAAAGGAACTATCTTTTTGAAGAGAGGAATTAGGAAATAAACAGGAAGGGAGAGTATTTTTCACTGTGTACCCTTTTGTGCTATTTAAATTTAACCTGCACATATATTAATATTACATTTTAAATTCCAAAAACAAGATATTGCTCCTATTTTTCTAAGGTTGGATTTTTTTTTTTTTTTTTTGAGACAGGGTCTCATTCTGTAAGCCAGGCAAGAGTACAGGTGTATGACCTTAACTCACTACAGCCTCAAACTCCTGGGCTGAAGGGATCCCAAGTAGCTAGGACTTACAGGTATGTGCCACCACACCCAGTTAATTTTTTTTTTAATTCCTTAGAGATGAGATCTCACTATACTGCTCAGGCTGATCACAAACTCCTGATCTCAAGCAATCCCTCCGCCTCAGCCTGGGATTATAGCTGCAAGCCACTGCACCTGGCTTAAAGCTGGAATTTTTTTTTTCAGTATTAAAAATATAATTTAAAACTAGCTTTACAAAAATAGGAACAATATCTTTATTTTTTAAAGAAAAAGCAAGAGAGACATACCAAAAGAGAGATATCAAAAAAGGGAGAGTTTTTTCTAGGAAAGAGGGCTATTACCTACATGTCCATTAACTCAGCCAAGATTAGTGAGATCAGCACACCTATACAAAGAGTCCCCACCTTACAATGGTTCCACTTTTTAAGAATGGTTTAGAGGCCAGGCGCGGTGGCTCACGCCTGTAATCCTAGCACTCTGGGAGGCCGAGGCGGGTGGATCGTTGAGTTCAGGAGTTCGAGACCAGCCTGAGCAACAGCAAGACCCCGTCTCTACTAAAAATAGAAAGAAATTAATTGGACAACTAAAAATATATAGAAAAAATTAGCCGGGCATGGTGGTGCATGCCTGTAGCCCTAGCTACTCAGGAGGCTGAGGCAGGAGGATCGCCTGAGCCCAGGAGTTTGAGGTTGCTGTAAGCTAGGCTGACGCCACGGCACTGTAGCCTGGGCAACAATGTGAGACTCTGTCTCAAAAAGAAAAAAAAAAAGAATGGTTTAGAAACCGCACTTCAAATTTTAAAGTTTAATTTTTTTCCCAGGCCAGTGATAAGTGGTACAATACTCTCTCATTGTGCTGGGCAGCAACACAAACAGCAACTCATGAGGGTAAACAACTGATACTCCACAGTATACTGTGTTGCCAGATAATTTTGCCCAACTGTAAGTTAATAGAAGTGTTTTGAGCACATTTAAGGTATGCTAGGCTAAACTATGAGGTTTGGTAGGTTAAGTGTGTTAAATACAGTTCTGGTATACAATATTTTCAACTTACAATGAGTTTATCAGCACACAACCTCAATGCAAGCTGAAAATATCATTAAATCAAAAATGCATTTAATACCCTGATAAATCCAACATAAAGTTAAAAAATCATAAATGTAATCATTGTAAATCAAAT
The DNA here is from genome assembly GCA_963574885.1 of Lepilemur ruficaudatus. Lineage (NCBI taxonomy): Eukaryota > Metazoa > Chordata > Mammalia > Primates > Lepilemuridae > Lepilemur > Lepilemur ruficaudatus. The sequence continues at coordinate 11,766 of CAUYRT010090283.1, read as the reverse complement.
CATCATAAATCCCTGATGGGACTATGTCCTGATAAACCCATTATAAAGTCTTAAATCAGGGACCATCTTCACACAAACCAAATGACTAGCCTAAGGCCACAAAGTTATGTTGTAAAAGCACTAAAATCAAAATCTCAGGACTCCCCAATTCAGCACTAACTCCTAAATACTGAAATGAGACACAAATATTTTAAGTATGGATTTGCTAACAACTACATTTACACGCCACATAATGACATTTTGGTCAATGACAGACTGAATATACAATGGTGATCTCATAAGATTATAATACTGTATTTTTACTCTACCTTTTGTGTTCAGATACAGACGTAATCACTACTGTGCTACCACTGCCTATGGTTTTCAGTACAGTAACATGCTGTATAGGTTTGTAGCCTAGGAGCAGTAGGCTATACCATCTAAGTTTGTGTGAGTACACTCTATGATGTATGCACAATGTTGAAGCTGCCTAAAGACAAATTTCTCCAAATGTATCCTGGTTATTAAGGGATACATGACTATATAGGATGACAGCATATAAAACATTTTATATTATTCCATTTTCGCTCACTAAACTACTTTATAAACAGGACATAAAGTTAATATGAAAAAATAAATGTGAGAAATGCTGCTATAAAACTTGTATATGTGTGCACACACACTCATGCATACGCACTATGGACTAAACTGTGTTCCCCCCAAATTCGTATCTGAAGCCCTAACACCCAATGTGCCTGTATTTGGAGATAAGACCTTTAGGAAATAATTAAAGTTAAATAAGCTCATAAGAGTGAAGCCCTAATCCAACAGGGCTCATGTCCTTTATAAGAAAAGGAAGAAACATCAGAACTCTCCTCTGTACAAACACCTAGAAAAAGTCACACAAGGACAAAGTGGATGGTCTGCAAGCCAGGAAAGAGCCCTCACCAGGAACCCAATTGTCCAACACCTTGATCTGGGACTTCGAGCCTCTGGAACTCTTGAGAAAATTAATTTCTGTCATTTAAACCACTATGATGTTTTGTTATGACAGATCAAGCTAACAATGATAATATATATTTATATATGGTATATATAAGAAAATATAGTTTTAAATATATATACTAGGTACCTGTATAAAAAAGGTCTAAACATACAAACTACTAACAATGATTAACCCTGAGCAATAAGAGGAGATTGGTTTACTTTGACTTTATACACTTCTGTTTCAATAGAAATTTTTACCAAAAAAAGTGTGACTTTTATCATTTAAAAACTAAATTAGCCAAATAGTGGCCCATACCTTTAGTAGCAGCTACTCAAGAGGCTGAGGCAGGAAGTTGGGTTGAGGCCAAGGAGGCTGCAATGAGTATGCCTGTGAATAACCACTGGACTCTAGCCTTGGTAGAGTGCACTCTAGCCTGAGACCCCAACTCTTAAAAAAATAAATTAAAGGAATTAAAAATAAATTAAGGCTGGTCTGAGTGCAGTGGTGTTTACAACGAATTGATCACAACCAGTTACAGAGTTCTTTGGTCCTTTTCCACTCCTACTGCTTTACTTGTCCAGCCTAAAAAAATTTTTTTAATAAAAAGTAAATAAAAATTAATTAAAAGAATGAAAACCAATCCTGAAATAAGTAGATAAGTGAAAAATACTTAAATGTGTCAACAAATATTCCTTAAAATCCTAGTACAAATTTTTAAAATATGTCTAGGTACTTTAAGTGTTCATAACTTTGTATACAAAAGCAGACATATGCCTAAAGAAAAGCAAGCAAAATAATGCTGTTCCAACATAAAGGCGGATATAAATTTTCCAAGTTAAAAAAAGAGGAAAAACTCAACAATAAAAATAAACACACTCTTGGCACACACAGTAGCTTGGCTAAATCTAAAGGGAATTGGGCTGAGTCAAAAAAAAAGCTAACCCCAAAGGGTTACATGCTAAATAATTCCATTTATGGAACACTCTTGAAGTGACAAAATTACAGAAATGGAGAACAAGTTAGTGGTTACCAGGTTGGGAGGGAAGGCAGATTATAAAAAGGCAATTTGGGGCTGGGCGCGGTGGCTCACGCCTGTAATCCTAGCACTCTGGGAGACCAAAGCGGGAGGATCGCTCAAGGTCAGGAGTTCAAAACCAGCCTGAGCAAGAGCGAGACCATGTCTCTACTAAAAATAGAAAGAAATCAATGGGCCAACTAAAAATATATAGAAAAAATTAGCCGGGCATGGTGGCACATGCCTGTAGTCCCAGCTACTTGGGAGGCTGAGGCAGGAGAACTGCTTGAGCCCAGGAGTTTAAGGTTGCTGTGAGCTAGGCTGACGTCGGGGCACTCTAGCCCAGGCAACAGAGTGAGACTCTGTTTCAAAAAAAAAATGCAATTTGAGGGTGATAGAACTGTTCTATGTTTTAACTGTGCTGGTGGGGACACAACAAACCTATATGTAATATAAGTCCATAGAACTAAATTAGGATGCCCATCAAGTTACAATAGGGTTACATCCCAATAAATCCATCATAAATTGAAAATATTCTAAATTGCTGGGCGTGGTGGCTCACACCTGTAACCCTAGCACTTTGGGAGGATGGATTGAGCTCAGGAGTTTGAGGTTGCAGTGAGCTACGATGCCACTGCACTCTATCCTGGGAGACAGAGCAAGACTCAGGAAAAGGAAAAAAGAAAATATTCTAAATGCATTTAATACATCTAACCTAACAATTACAGGTATGAGCCCGGCCTCACCGTATTATTTCTTATAATTGTGTGTGACTCTACAATTACCTCAAAATAAAAAGTTAGCTTAAAAATGGGGGAAAATTCTACAAAATAGCATAAAACAGGACGATGTTTAGGTTTGCTTTTAGCAATCATTTATCTTCTTAGAGGGTCATTTCAAATTTACTTTCATGGAAAGAAGTACTTTACTCATTAACTGACTCTTACCTGGATTTATGTTAGTACATCCCTCTTTGAGTTTTCCTCATTAAACTTAACAAGACCTAATATTACTTTATGCATGTTTGTGTCCTCCACTAGAATGTAAACTCCATTAGGGAAGCATCTTGTTTTGTTATATTCGTATCACCCAGATCAGAGCTTATCACGTTGCAAGCACAATATTAAATCAGTGAAATGAATGATATTATAAAGTCTCTATTATATACTTTGTGTTATTATTCCAATAAAAATGATTAAACCTAGGCCAGCAATCTTAATGGCAAATTCCCAGTACTCACTTTCCTGTCAGTTAATACAGGCTTGTGGCATGAAAAGCGTAGTCCTGGCTTAAATAGAAACAACTCTGACACACACATACTCCAAAGTTAACATATGAACTTCAAGTTATTCATGGTACTGCTCTCCTCCAATCAGACAGATAACCACAATTCAATAATCTGCAGCTATTTTACTGATCTTGGGAAAGAGGTTAATTATAGATTTACTATTTGGTATTAATATTCAATAATAGCAGCAACTAAAACTGAAACCTCACTATGTGCCAGGCAACGCCTGTTAATAACAGTACTCAGGTAAGTGCCATTATTATCTCCACTTTTAAGATGAAAAAAACTGAGGCTTAAAAGTCAAAAATTTACCCAAAGTTACAAAGCTAGTCAATAAAGGAGCCAGGATTCCATGTGAGATATGTCTAATTCCAAAACCTTCACTACCAACTAAACCGGTAGAACTGAAAAGTAAGTGTATTTTGATAAAATAAATTTACTGGCTTTCAAGTAATGTACATAAAATACAAATATTGGCATAATAAATATTTTAGCTGCTAAAAATTGTGAACTTTAAAGATTAAAGCCACTTTGAAAATACAACTAATTGAAAATACTAGAATTACATCATTAAATGTCAAGAATCAAGAATTCAGTTAACAAGAATCAAATCACACTTGAGCCTTAGAAAATTCTAAGCTTAACAAATATGAAACGTCAAAAATAAATGCTTTATTTTTAAAAAATAAACCATTATCTCCCAAACAACTATCCTGAATGCTAGAACATGTTTCCTACCACAATGCCGGTTCAGGAGTTGAAGAAAATGTCAGAAAAGGTGAGCAACAAATAACAGTCCTTTATAAGGTTGAAACATCACTGTAACTAAGTATACTAAGAAAAAGCCTTCATGCTCCAGTTTTCCAATGTGTGCAAAAGTATAAAACTTTCTCATGCGCTTACCTCCAAGGTTTTAACACCATCTGAAAACACTAACAAAACAATTCTGCAAATGTTTTTCTTTACCTCCCACCTTCACCTGTTTATATACTGTCCTATCTTTCACATCCCAACTCTTCTACCTATTATTGTGTGTTAATTGGTACCCAATTAAGGGACAAAAACTCAAATGCCTAGTTATAAAAGTCACTCAATTAAGGAGAATGACAAAATCAAGAGAGTCTTGCCAAATCAACAGCCTTAATTTCAATACGGGTAACAGCTGCTCTTCAAGGGAAGCCAGAAATCTGTATTTCTATAATAAATCTTTTGATTTTTTTGTTGTCAAATAATTCAATTAAAGCCCACAAACATGGGAAGTAAAAACACAAAAATTATACCATAAATTTTAGTAACCAGAATGGCTACAATTACAAGATGAGTAATACCAAGTTTTCAGGAGAATGTGGAACAACTGGAACTCTCATACACTTCTGGAAGGAATGTAAATGTGTTACAATCATTTCAGAAACCTGTTTGACATCATTTACTAAAACTGAGCATGTACATACCCTATTATGCTATGCATACCCTATTATGACCCAGCAATTCCACTCCTAGGTGATCCAACAGAAGTATATAGACTTGCTCACCAAAAAACATGTACAAGGATTCTTAGACAAAAACTGGAAACAATCCAAATAAGAAAATAAAACGTAGTATATACACACAATATAACACTGTACAGAAATGAGACTAAAAGGCTATCCTACACACATGAATGGATCTCACAAACACATTGAAAGCAGCCCACAAAGAGAGTACATGCTACATGACTCCACTGCTATGAAGTTCAAAAAGTGCAAGAAAAGTACAAAATTAGTCTGTTGTGTTAGAAATTAGGATAGTAGTTACCGTTGGGAAAGGGTGGTGACTGGAAGGGGGCAAGAGCTGGACTTCTGCAGGTACTGATTATGTTCTTCTTTTTTCCTTTTTTTTTAAAATTGAGACAGCATCTCACTCTGTTGCTCCTGCTCTATAGAGTGTCGTGGCAATCTCAAACTCCTGGGCTCACGCAATCCGTCTGCCTCAGTCTCCCGAGTAGCTGGGACTACAGGCATGTGCCACCATGCCCGGCTAATTTTTTCTACATATTTTTAGTTGTCCAGCTAATTTCTTTCTATTTATAGTAGAGTCGGGGGTCTGGCTCTTGCTCAGGCTGGTCTCAAACTCCTGAGCTCAAACAATCTTCCCGCCTCGCCTCGGCCTCCCAGAGTGCTAGGATTATAGGAATGAGCCACCACGCCCTAATCAGTACCTCATGCTGGTACTAATTATATTCTATTTCTTGATGTGAATGCTGATTATATAGTATGTGTTCTCTTGTGAAAATAAATTCCAAGAATGTATTATTTGTACACTTTTCTCTAGGTATGTTATACTTCTATAAAATGTTTAAAAACACGTATGTGCACATACAAGATACCAGGGAGGCCAATTTCTGCAGGCACATCCAGCTTATCAGAGCAGATCAGCTTATGACTGCTCAGGTAAAGAAATACTACACATTCTTACCCTTTGAAGAGCAAAGAAAAAGTAAAAGCAAAATAAAACTGTCTCAGTGATGCTACAAGATGAAGTCAGTAACAAAATTTAAACTTCTAATAGGAATATCTCCTAGAATGTGTTGTCTATTTTACCTGCTTCATTCACTTAACAGATCAAGCCTGTCTCAAAATACACAGAATAATATAGTAAAAGGTAGAAACCACACTAAAAATTAAACAAGTATAAAAATTCAAACCAGCCATTTAATCACCAACACAACCCTCTTCCCTGATTCCTGAACAACTTTATTTGCTACTCCCTGATATGAAGCAATTTTATCTCATCCACAAGGAATCCCAACCTAGGTATTCCTGAGAGATATGGAGAAGTCTACCACAAAAAAGAGAAACCTTAGGCTTCAGCAAGTTAAGTTACGGCAAACACTACAGAATCCAAATACATAAATCAGCTATTTAAACAGATAACTGTTAAATGACTAAGTATTCATTTTAAAATGCTTTTTCAGCATTTGCCTGTCCTCTCAAGACCCAATATCTCAATTACTTTCCTTTTCTAAGATAGCAAATGGTTGCTTACCTTCACCTCCCATCTTCACCAGTTTATATCCTGTCCTATCTTTCACATACCAACTCTTCTACCCAGAGTGTATTAATTAGAAAAATCCTAGAAAGATCACATATGAACTGGAATACCAGCATTTTAAAAAGTAATTCTTCCTTGTAGGTAACAAAACTGCTGTTCAGCTTCATTGGTTAAGAATCAAACATTACTCTTAACTTGAGCCACAACTCACCCATCCAGCAAAAGATTACACTGAAAATGCAAAGTTGATGCTCAAAATGATAAAATTCCACCAATAAGTAACCATTTTTATAAAACATCCTGAGTCACAAATTAATTTTCTTAGCATATCAGCCTCAGCAAATACATATGCATCAAAGTCAAACCCATCACAACTAATAAACATATTATCTTTAAAAAGTAAAATAAACACTCTGGGATGATATCAAACAATCCTCATAGAGCAAGTAAGTGCTTACATCTCATACCAACTTCATTGACAGTGTTAAAAAAGACAGAAATGTTCTCATGTCCAAGTTAAACTTCCTATCAAATTATTTCAAGATCTAAAAGCTCTCCAGAATTCCCAAGAAAATAGGATTCCTATTTGGTTTAGAAATGCTCAATATACTAAGGGGGAAAAAAAGGAACATCTGGCACCTGCTCTATTCTTAAGTCAACATTCCATAAAATAGATAGATTACACTTACAATTGTAACTCCACTAACAAAAAGTTGCAAGTCAATAGATAATAGCAAAAGGAAAAGTAAAAAATATAAACAGCCCCTAAGATATCCGCACCCAAGTGCTCAGTTGCACACAAACGTACCCTGCACGTGACAGGCATGCAAGGCACAAGGCTAAAAGTGTGCTTGATACAAAGTTGTCTACGACAGTATCCCTACTGACACCCAACAAACTTGGCCACGCTTTCAGGAAAACTATGTTGAAATGCAAATCTTGCAATCCCTATTCTAAACTCTCGATTAAACCTAAGCACACTATAAAAGCTGCAGTCGCTCCCTCCTAATCCTTAGAAAGCATTTCCTGCCTGGAAAACCTATCTCACCCAAGCCTTCCACAAACTTTTTCCGTTTTCTCAACCTACTCCATGTAGCCTTAAGCCCGCCCCTCGCCTCCCGCCCCCTACCCCCGCTGCACACACCCACTAGGGGACCTCTACATTCGGCAGACGCCACTCCACTCGGGCACGCAAAACACATGTGCCTGCAAACCCAGCCCCTTTCCACACCCCCCGGAAACGACACCCCCTTCCTCGCACTCCGCACGCCACAGCCCATCCCCCTTCCTCCCCGCCCCCACTTGCATCACCCCAGTCCTCCCACCCACGTTCCCGGGAACCCAGCCTCCCCTCGCTCCCGAGCTAGCCGAAGGCAGTGGGGAGGGGAAGCAGGAAGAAGGAAGGAGGGCTCAGGCCTGGCCTAGGCCTCTCACACCGCCTCGGGAGGTGAGGGGGGGAACCCCCGGGCCGGGCTCACTCCCGTCGGCCGGCAGGGCCGCAACCAGCCCAGGCCTCACCTCCGCCGCCACGACCCTCCCCGCCCGGACCACACTCACTTGCCAGCCGCGGTCCATCGAGTCCCCCGCTACTGCCTCCTCCGCCGGCTGCAGCTCCTGCCCCCGGGCCCCCCAGGTCTGGCTTCTTGGGCCCGGGGGGCGGCCCCGCTCCCCCGCCGGGGACGGCTCCCGGCGGAAAGCCGGCCACGGGCGCACCCGCCAGAGCCAGGGGGACGCTGTTGCTATGGAGGCCGAGGCCCAGGGCAGCCCCGGCGGCCGGGTCCTCATGCAGGAACTGACACTCCTCCCCGTAGAAGCAAGTCTTATCCTTGGCGTAGTAGCGGCAGTACTTCAGCTTCACTCCAGCCGCCACCCCGCCGGGGACACCCCCGACCCCCGGCGGGGCCACCACAGCCACTGCCGCCGCCAGCGAGGAGGAGGAAGGGGAGGCGGCGGCCGAGGGGGGCGGGAGGCCGCCGCCACTGTTCATGGCAACGCTGCAGCCTCGTCTTCCGCCGCCGCCCGAGGAGCCGCCGCCGCCGCCACCACCACCATAGACGGGGGAGGGAAGGAAGACGCTGCCGGTGCCGGATAAAAGCCTGGGCGGGTGGGTCTGTCCCGCTGCGGGAGCCGGAGCCGCCCGGGGAGAGGGGGGAGGGGAGAGGGGAGGGAGGAGGGGGTAGGAAGGAGGAGAGGGGAGGGGGAGAGTTGGGATTCTCTCTCACTCACTCTCTCGTTCTCTTTTCTTAAAGGGGCCGCGCGGGACGACGGGGTGGGCGCGCGGGCCCAGACGGGGACTTCGAGGGCGCGGGCAGGGGAAGAGGGAGCGGCGGCAGCGAGCGGGTGGGGAGGACGGAGGGGCCAGTTTATTTTTAAATTCTGCCTCCACTCGCTTTCTCGCGCTCTGGTTCCTCGGAGTTGTTTATTCCATTTTCCTCTTCCTGAGACGGCCGTCGCCGCTGCGCGTGCGCGCCGAGGCGCGGTGGCTTGTGGGTAGCGGGAGCGCGAGGGGGAAGCCTGGCCGGGCGTCGGGCCCCCGGGGGCATCCGCGAGCTGGTGGCGGTTGGACCGGTGGTGTTCCCGGACGCCGATCGGGTGCTGAAGTTCCCACGAGACCTGATACTCAACTTTTTCGTGTATTCTCTTACCTATGAAGCCAGATGTGATTGGTTGAGTGCCTAGAGAAAATTGGCTGAACGCAAACGGTCGTTCGGAGGGGCCGCACCTGGGGATGAGGCCCGAGCTCTGTGTGAAGAAGAATTTGTTTGCCACACTTCCTCTCCCTCCTTCCTTTCCTCACCCCCTCCTTTCTGTCCCGCTTCGAAGGTGATGAGAGCAACAAAACCGATTACCTTCTGGGCCCTTTGTCCAAAAATTGAGCCAAAAAAGGTGGATTTAGTCATACCCCCTGCGCAGTGCAGCACCTGTTTTCTCTGTATTATATTGCTAAAGGCCCTTGGAAAATTATCATGAAAAATACGATGCCACCTGGGACAGCACTGCCTGGGCAGCACCGGAAGGTTTCATTTATAAATGTGTCCTGGGTTGCTTTTCTCCAGGCAGCCTAGTCTTGATTTGAAATTCAGTTTTAAAAGATAGTTTTTTCCTCAGCAATCTCTGATGTTTTGCTCTAATATATATATATATATTTTTAAGTTTTCAGGAATTTTAAAGAATGACTATGAATAGAAAAATAATTTCAACGTTTTAGTTTTTCTCCGTAAAAGATTTTCGCAAACTGCAGCTGTCTGTTATAAAGGGGAGGGGATGGCAGTGTTTAAGGATTTGTGGCAAACAGGAAGTCACAGAAGAAAGGATATAAGCAAAAGTACCACACTGCAGAAAGGGGGAAAGGTGGATTCTGTAGATCACAAACTGGTAAGCCTGGTGATGTTCCTTAACTAAATTCAAAAATAACGAAGTGTATTATGTCTTTCTGTTTAAAAGCATTTTCACTTATTTAATTATGCAGCAGGTATTTATTAATACCCATTATGTGTATCAAGAACAGTGGTAGGAGCTGGGGAAGCAAAAGTGAGCAAGATGCAGTTTTATCTAAGTTCAAATGGTTTATTGTCCAACCGGGGGTGCATAAAGTACACAGATGATTATAAACTAATGTCTTAAGTGCTAACTTAAAGTTATTGGTTATTAGAGGGTATTAAAGATGTTAGACTTCCTGGATAAAGTTAATACCTTAGTAGCAGGGATTGAGAACATCACAGAATTCAGGCAGATCTCGGTTTGAAACCCAGTGCCTGCACTTAATAGCTGTGTTACTCCGAGTTAAGTTGCTTCACTTCTCTGTGCCTTATCTGTACAACTGGAATGAAAATACTACCTCTTTTATAAAGTATAAACTAATAATGCACATAAAGTGTCCCATGCCTAGTAAGAATTAGTAGGTTATAGCTATTGCTATTAGTAGTATTGCTGTTAGTAGCAGCCACTGTATAGGGGAAGAGCATCCTAGGCAAAGTAAGCAGCCTGTGCAAAAGGCTGTGAGGTGACAAAGAGTTTAGATTATTAGGAAGAACAGTGATAATGGAGAATTGAGCAGAGTCCACAAAAGTCCTTGTAGGGCAATGTTAAAGGACTGGACTTTTTTCTTGAGGGCAATGGGAGTTATTACGGGGATTTTAAAAGTCCAGTAATGACTTTTAGATTTCCCTTTAGAAATATTGATCCCCATAAGGATCCTATGAGGCAAGTATGAACCCTATGAGGCAAGTATAGAAGATGGGTTATCACCAATTTATACATGACAAACTGAATAAGGCCTGGAGTAACACAGTTACCAGCTTGTAACTTGAAAAGCCAGGACTTGAATCCAGGACTTTGCATTATAAAACCTGTGCTATATTACACATTTTTAAATGAGCATGTATGTCTTCTGATGTCTTGGAAAGGAAAATGGTGTTTATGGTGAGATAGCACAGGTTCATTAAGTTCATGCCCGAACTTTAACTGAGAAGCTATTTAAACTGAGAATCTACTATTGTACTATGTACCACGCAGGTTCTTTGCTAGACTCTGATGTACAAAAATGTATGAAATACAGCCTTTGTCCTCAAGGCTATATGGGAATCATGTGGGGAAAGCCAAAGATAAAGTAAATTATCCCTCAGTAAAACATTTGAGAAAGTTTCCTTCTCCGTCTTTGTGAACAAGATAGAGAAAAGCAGACTAAGATACTACAGTTAAGTGGTTTCAGTACTCTGTGGTTTAGTCATAATCAAAATTTGGTAAAACTGGCTTTGAAGCTCCTTTAAGAATTTGCAAAGAATATTGATAAATTGATGCATGTCAAAATAGTCTTTACTGCCCTCTTTTGGGCTCTGTCCTTAGCATGTTAATATGTAAAAATTTTATCTGCTGCCTAGATGAAGAAATATGTAGCATACTTAGTAGACTTTGTAGTATATTGTAAAACTGGTAAGGACAGATAATGCAATAAATGACAGATTAGGATGGTAAATCTCCATCAGCTGGAGAAATAGGTGGTGCTAACAAAATTAAACTTAAGACGAATAAGTGTTAAGTTTTTGAATCTGAATTAAATAGGAAAATAGAGTAAACAGGCACTTTGGTAGATAGTTGATGATGTACATTGCCTTTGAACTATTACTATACTATTTGACAAATAAATTCTGAGAGAATAACTATAATAGTTAAGTTTTCTATTCCAGTGGATACTCATTGCAATATTAGTAATGAAAGCCAAAAAAGGAAAAGTTGCAAATAACCTAAATTCTGAAAATTGGGGGAATGGTGATATAGTGGACTATCCACTTGTAATATTATACAGCTATTAAAAATGATAGCCGCTGGCCGGGCACGGTGGCTCACGCCTGTAATCCTAGCACTCTGGGAGGCCGAGGCGGGTGGATAGCTCAAGGTCAGGAGTTCAAGACCAGCCTGAGCAAGAGTGAGACCCCGTCTCTACTATAAATAGAAAGAAATTAATTG
>CAUYRT010090282.1:0-18523 GCA_963574885.1 Lepilemur ruficaudatus | reverse complement strand
AAAAATAGAAAGAAATTAATTGGCCAACTAAAAATATATAGAAAAAATTAGCCGGGCATGGTGGCGCATGCCTGTAGTCCCAGCCACTTGGGAGGCTGAGGCAGGAGGATCACTTGAGCCCAGGAGTTTGAGGTTGCTGTGAGCTAGGCTGATGCCACGGCACTCTAGCCTGGGCAACAGAGTGAGACTGTGTCTCAAAAAAAAAAAAAAAAGTCCTGTTCACATAGGCGGGACTCCCGGCTGGGACCAGCCCCTCAAGCAACGTGCGTCGGGACCCAGGGCTACGAATGTGTGTGGCCCACGCACGGCCCGTCGCGATGACGGCACAAAGCAGCACAGAGACTCGGCCTCACACGGGAACGCACGTTATCAGCACAGCGAAGCAGCACAAACCCAGGTCCACACACGCGGGACTCACTCGCTGTACGGCGGGGGCCTCTGACTGCGTACGGTTTTGCCCTGCGGAAAACAGAATAATAATGGCTCTTCTTCCTTGTCACAGGGGTCTCGTGGGCAATAAATAAAAGAACAAAGATCTCTTTGTAATGGTAAAGTGCTTACATATGTAGAAGCTGCTATTAATATTTATAGCATAAATGCTAGGAGTTTTTTTTTTTTTTTATAGTTGCTGCTGCTGTTTATTGTTTTTCCCTGGGGTGGCTTTAAAAAATGTGGCCTGTGTTTCTGTTAAGATGGCATTTAGACCTCTGCTTCATCAAAGTCACGGACGAGCTCACGTAAATTCCTCCTCCGCACTGAAATAGAAACCCGCTCGCCTCCAGTGGCGCAGCGTCACCAGCGAACACTCAGCGGTGACGAATGGCCGCGAAGCAAAGCCGATGGCCACCTCGTGATTATCTTTGCACATAATCTGCACCAAAAGCAACGTTGCACAACACCTGTAAGACGAGGCTGGCTTTCAGCGAAGCTATTTTTAGTTGAGAGGGTGGAAAGGAAAAGAGATGGGCATGACCCAGGCGACCGCCTCCCGACGGCTATCAGTCACCCCCAGGGGACGGGCCAGCACCACTTTGCTTTCCGACTGACACCATCCCTCATGCCGCGGAGCTGAGCTGTAAATATTAGACCCACAGATGCAGACCGGCTCCTAATTCTCTTCTCCCTCCTCCTATTAAATCAGGCTTGAGTTTGAATGTCACGCAAGGTCTCAGATGTCGTTTCTGAGAAACCAGGCTGGTGGGGAAAGAAGCCCTTCAGGTGGAGCGACCTGGGGAGGCTGGGTGGAGGGAGATGGTCCTAGATCTGTGCCGTGACCCTTGGCATCATGCAGTGAATTCCTCGGCAACTTAAATACTGAGGGGAGAACGCCTTGTTTGGTGAGAAAGGGTACAAAAGCACTTGGACCCGTGACTGGCAACAGAAAAGGGAGGAAAATCTTGGCCAACAGGGAAGGTTAGTTCGAAATCAGGCTGGGTTGGTGCTAAGCCGCGAACATGAGCCTGGCAAAGCCTCTCAATCTTTGCAGAGCCTCCGGGCACCGCCAGCCTCGCCCGCGAGAAAGGTCCTGCCCCGGGAGGAGAAGCAGGCAAGTCAGGCCGAGCACGAGGGCACCTTCCTGCTTCTTTCGTAGGAGATTCCTGCCAAGTGTATTTTCCTCAGGCCTTTAAGCAGGAAGATCTCTGGTTTCCCGAGCTACCGTGCAGAGCTGCCGCCATGCAAACTCCTACACGAGGAAGAGGACCGGAGTCGTCCTCCTGCTGTGCAGGCTGTCGGATCTCCGCTGGGGAAGACCTCGATTTTGGTTCATTTCTCATGAACAGGGAGGAGGACCCTTGCCTGGTTTTTTGTTTTCTGGATGCTGTGTTCATTAAATCTCTGGTAGCTTTGGGTCAAACATGGCCTTAGCCCCCACAGCCTGGGGAAAGATGAAGAAAAATCCAATATAGTTTAAATTGGGCTTTTTTGCTTGAAGTGGATATTAACAACATTGGCTGGGTGCAGTGGCTCACACCTGTAATTCTAGCATTCTGGGAGGCCGAGGCAGGAAGATCACTTGAGCTCAGGAGTTCAAGACCAGCCTGAGCAAGAGTGAGACCCTGTCTCTACCAAAAGTAGAAAAATTAGCCGGGCATGGTGGCGCATGCCTATAGTCCCAGCTACTCAGGAGGCTGAGACAGGAGGATCACTTAAAAGCCCAGGAGTTTGAGGTTGCAGTGAGCTGTGATGACACCACTGCACTCTAGCCTGGGTGACACAGCAAGAGTCTGTCTCAAAAAAAAAAAAAAAAATTGATACAGGCACAGATGCTTACATACAAATGCCTATGCACCCACAGGGATACACCTGTGGGATCTGTGCGGACGCCTGCTAACACCTAAAGCCCTTCAATAACCAAGAGGCTACTGCACCCGCTTTGACATTCCAATTCTCAAGCTAGTGGGTTTTTTTTTTTTAAACAACGCAGTACAAAAGATTCAGGTAACTGCAGAAATTCTAGTCTGCGGAGTAGTTTGTTATTGGCGGCTCCCAAGGTCGTGGGCTCAGAGAGTGAGGCAATATTAAAACAAGCCTCAAGAGGGTTGTGTGACCAGCTTGTCCCTGTGGGGTACCACACGTCAGGTCGGGTGCAAGAACAAGAAGAAGAAACTATATGGTAAGTGGCTCGGAGAGAGGGGTAAAAACCCGGACTCCAGGATCACAGTCTCCCGGTCCTAACTAAAGTGACACCTGGTTCCTATCCGTGCTTCTAGGACGGAGCATGTGGCTTAGGCCAGAGGCCAACGTGTGGCTGTTACACCTTCATAATGTTAATGGAAACCCTGCAGTCTGTCCCTCTGGGCCGCTCTGTGGCCAGGAGCCCGATGCAAAGATCGGCTGTCACTGGCAGCCGTGAGGAAGAGGACAAGACAAGCTGTGACACGTTTTCGGATCCTCCACATGGGCTTAACTGACCGTCCACAGCTGCGTCCCAAACAGAGGTCTCCATCCCAACCCCCACTCTAGACCTGCACGTCCCCGAGTCTCTCCCACATCAGCTATTGGCGCTCAGTTTCTCCCAAAAATCTGGATGTCACCTGAATTCCTCCGTTTTCCTTACTCCCACCCGTGATGACCCACGGCAAGTGCTGTGGATCAGCAAACCCACCACATTTGTGTCCCAAATCCACGCACGTCTCACTGTGTCACTGCTACCGCCGAGTCCGGGCCCGGGGCGTTCCCCGTCTGCATTGCGGGGCGAGTGTCAGAACCGCGGCCTCACGCCTGACCGCGGCCATCGCCGGCACTGTGGCCAGCGTTAGGGTTTAAAACATAAACCCTCAGTTCACATCCTCTCCTGTGTGAGGTCTTGTAGCCGCTCTGCAACCTCTGCGTTTGGAATAAGACCCCAGGGTCACGGCCAACCTGGCCACCACGGCCCCTCACGGTTCTTCACGCTCGGCGGCTGTCCCCTCCTGCAACGGACCTCAACCGCCCTCCGCCCTGTCCCCGACTCCGCTCCCGCTCCATGGCCTTGCCCCCGCCCCTGTGCCCTGCATCTGACCCTTACGTGACCACTGCCTTCTCCTTATTTAGTCCTCAGCTATGTTGTCACCTCCATAGAGAGACCCCTCCTGACGCTTCATGATCTTGTCTCCACCGAGCCCGGTTACTCTGTTGCATGCCGAGTCTTCCTCACCGGCTAAATAACCTCATTCGTTTGCTGCCGCCCTTACCGTCTGCTCCTTCTGTGACGGAAGCTTCACTTCTACTCTGCTACGTTCCCGGGGCCTAAAGCAGGGTCCGGCTGGTTCAACAGACTCTCAATAAAAAGCGATTGAAAAACTGAGTGGCCTTGAGTCACAGCTTCCCAAATGTTGATGTGGCCCAGTCAATGTTCTGCAAGAGACCGGCTAGCTGATTGGGCTGTTCTCTCCCCGGGGCAGAAGCGAGGCAGGTGAGCAGGTGGCGAGAGCCTCCCTCCCAACCGAGACAGTTACTAAGCCAGCGCCGAGGCTCTGCTGCGCGTCCAGTGGCGTGTGTTTGGTGCCGTTAAGACACAAAGTAAGTTGCTGAGAGCATATTGCCTACTAGCTGGGGGAGGCGCCACGTGGCTCAACAAAGGAAGTGTTATATGCTAAGAAATGCAACAGGAATTTAAAGGAGGGAAACGTCAGTATGAAATGCTGTGGTTGGGACAGGCGTCAGGAGAGAAATGGGGTCGTTTGTGACACGTGGAGGCAGAGTCTGAAAAGACAGAGAAGAGGAGGTGCAGGGTGGAGGAAAGGAGGAGGGAGCAAGCTCTGGTTTGGGCCAGATTTTGCCCTTAGAAAGCCAGGAAGAGACTTAGATTCTGCTCAAATCATGCCTATTTAGAATGCTCAAATACTCATTTAGAGTCCGCAAGAATCCAGACTGGGCCTACAGAAACAAGTCAGTGGGACTGAAGGTGATTTATTAAGGCATTTCTTTCCCCTCCAAGCTCTGGCGCTATTTTTCTTGGAAACTGGGTTTCACTCATTAAACAAATATTTATTACCTACTATGTACCAGGCACTGTGCCTTGTTGCTGGAGCCCAACAGTAAACAGGAGCTCGCAGTCCCTCCCTGTCCCCAGGAGCTTGTAGTTTCTCCAAGGAGATAAAAAAATGCATGGATAAGCTCATAATGGTGTAGGCATAGTTAATACATCATCTATTTCAGGCAAATTCTTTTATACCAAGGTGTGGGAAGAGGTAGGGAAAGAAGATGGTTTGGGGAGCAGAGGATGCTATTATTAGGCTGTTTGCAAGGCTGTTCGTAACGTCTTGTGTTAGAAAGGACAAGTGGCTGTCCCTTTTGTAGCCTGTGACAAAACAAAGCCACAGCTGTGGAGGCACAATTGCCATGGCCCAAGGTGCAGCCTCTTTGAGAAAACAGTGTATTTAGAAGTGTGCGTTTTTAATTGTCAAATCAGCTGTAAACAAAGCCAGATACACTTTGTAAATTACTGAACAACTCTCAGATGCCTGTCCCATAGTTCTAGCCTTCCTGTCATTAGTCTGCTAGGGCTGCCATGACACAATGCCACAGACCGGGTGGCTTAAACAACAGAAGCCTGTTTTCTTACAGCTCTGCAGAAGTCCAGGATCAGAGTGTTGGCAGGGCTGGTTTCTTCAGCCCTCTCTCCTTGGCTTGCATGTGGCCACCTTCTAGCTGCGTCCTCACACGGTCTTTCCTGTGTGTATGTACCCCTGGTCCCGTGTGTCCAAATTTCCTTTCCTCCCTCCCGCCCTTCCTGGGTCTGGCTGGAGTATACAGTGGCATCATAGCTCACTTCAGCCTTGAGCCCCTGGACTCAAGTGATCCTCCTGCCTCAGCTTCCTGAGTACAGGTGTGCACCACCACACCTCGCTGATTTTTGTTTTAATTTTTTTTGTAGAGACAGGGTCTTGCTGTGTTACCTAGGCTGGTCTTGAACCCCTGGGCTCAAGGGATCCTCCTGCCTCAGCCTCCCAAAGTGCTGGGATTACAGGCCTGGGCTGTAGTGCCCCACCCAAATTTTCTTTTCTTTTAAGGGTATCAGACAGGTTGGATTAGGACCCACCCTAAAGGTGGGCCTTTAATTAATCACCTGTTTAAAGGTGATTTCATATGATATGATTTCATATCTTCAAAACAGTCACATTTTGAGATACTGGAGGTTAGGGTTTCAACTTATGAATTTTGGGGAACACAATTCAACCCCTAACGCATTCTGATCCTCATACACGTCTTGTCCCGAGAGGGAAGGGCCAGGACTCACAGACGCAACCAAGCGTTTCTAGAGGGGCGGGCACCTCCCACTCTATCCCAGAGCTCCGTGCGGAAGTGAACGAGGCCCGATGGAAACTTAAAGCTCTGCATCTCCCTCCTGCTGTTCCCCGAGAGTCCACAGAGAGGAGAGCGCCGAGTTCTAATCTTGCTGTGCCGTAGAGAGAGGACGGCAGCACGCCGCAGGAGTCCACAGGAGGAAGGCGTTGCTTGTATGTGGTGGGTCAAAGAGAGGTGACATTTGCATGAGAGGTGACATTCGTGCTGGCCTTGGAGAATGGGCAGGAGATGGACGTGAAGAGATCAGAGCGTCAGAGGCAAGACAAAGGCATGGCTGAGGGAGCGTGGCGTACGTGAGGAAGTTGTTCCCGTCAATCCATTGAATTTCCCCAAAACCTCTGTGCATTGAGCTGAACAGGGGTTCATGCTCCTTTTCAGCGATGAGGATACAAAAGCTCAGAGAGGTTGAGAAGCCCCTAAATGGCAGAAAGGCTTGAACACGCCTGTCTGACCTCAGCATTCTTCCCACCAACGGGCGCGTGTGTTACTTTCTATTGCTGCGCTAGCAAATGACTGCACACTTAGCGGTTTAAGAAAACGCAGATTCATTATCTCACAGTTCTTTAGGTTGGAAGCCTGTTGATTTTTCTGCCCTGGGTGTCATGACGCCAAAATCAGGGTGTCGTCTGGCCTGGACCTGATCCGGAGGCTCTGGGGGAGAACTGGCTTCCAGCCGCGCCGGGGCTGTGGGCAGAGCTCAGCTCCATGAGCGATGCAGCTGGAGTGAGCGGGAGGCCCCAGCCGCTGCTCGGAGCCGCCACCTCCTGCTTGGTGTCCTTCCTCACCCTCAAAGCCAGCAGGGCAGGGCGAGTCCTTCCTGCTGTTTCCCTCTCTCCTCCCGTCTGCCTCCTCCCGTCTGCCTTCAGCCGGGAGAGTTCTCTGCTTGTACAGGCTCCTGTAATTCGTTTGGCCTTGTCTGATAATCCATGATGGTCTCCCCATCTCAAGGTTCATACCTCAGATCACACCTGCACAGTCCTACTTGCCCTGGGAGGTCACTTTCACGGGCTCTGGGATTAGGGTGTGGACATCTTTGGGGACCACTGCCCAGCACAGCGCAGGCAGCAGAATGGTTTAGGTCTGCAGGCTTCAGTTTAAGTCTGCAGGTGTGAATGGTCACTTTTGGAAAATGTCCAGCCTTTCGGATGACCTCTTTCTTCCTCTCTGGGTGTATGGCACCTGGGGTGTGACATGGTGGCCGCAAGGAAAGGAGGCTCTAGGCTAGACCCCCTCTTGCTGGCCTCTGCAGCCCATGGTGTCCACGTGGCGCTGCTGCTCTGGGCTGGCCCAGGGGCTTCAGCTGGCGCCCAGGGGTGGACGTGGGGACCTTCGTCCTGGCTGCCTCGCGGGTGTCCCCAGCACGGGATCCTGTGTGTTCTGCAGACCGCCCTGCGTCCAGCAGTATCTCTGTCGAACCTGGGAAGGCTCTTCACAGGGACACCTTATTGCCACCCAGCCAGGGTCATTTGCCCGCTGTCCAATTAGCAGCCAACATGCTGAGACAGGTTTTACGGTAGAGAAAGAGTCTTTGCTCTGCGGGGAGACAGGAGAAATTTCTCAGATCTGCCTCCCTGAGAATTTGGGAGACAAGGTTTTTAAGGATAGCTTGGCAGGCAAGGGATTAGGCAATTAGGTTTGTTAACTGGGGCAAAATTATCGGGGTGTAGACATCATCTTGTGTTATTTCAGTGCCTGGAGTCACAGTTCCATCTGAGTCGGTTTCTTGGTGGGCGCCTAGGGTCTGGGTGGCCAGTGGGTCGCTGGAATGTGGGGCCTGGAAGATGTCTTCAAAACTACCTTTAGGTTTGGAAAAGGTGATGTCATCTATGAAGAAAGTTAAGAATTCTCATGGACACAGCTATGGGGAGAATTTAAGAATCTGAGTGGCTCCGGAGTGGCAATTACAGGGGACAGTTACTACTTATTATCATTTTCAGCTAGACCCTCACCACAGTCTCACCTTGCACCCCCGTTACTGAAGGGCAGTTTCAGCCTTTCTCCTGGCCATGAGAGGCCCTAGGTGAGGCCCACTGTTTTCAACACAGTGGCCTTCCTCTCCGTCCTGCGGCATGAGAGAACTTTCCCTCACATCACACAGCTGGGCTGGGGGGCCCAGGCTCTCTCTGCCTAACCAGGCTGTTACCGAAACCACAAGGGAGTTTCGGCCTAGGTCCGGTTGCTTATTGCACCAAGATCCAATTACTGACACAATGAGGATTTCCAAGGAAGGAATTTTTAATACTGTGGACTGAAAAAAATCTAAACTCTGAAATAATTAAAAGAGGTTTATTCTGAGCCAAAGTTGAGGACCATGGCCTGGAGCTCCTCCCAAGAAGCCTTGAGCAAGTAGACCTGCCGTGGTTGGGTTACAGTTGGGATTTATACATTTCAGGGAGACAGGGGTTATAGGTACAGTTATAAACCAATACATGGGAGGCTTACAGGGTTTGGCCTGAAAAGGCAGGACATCTGGAATCGGGGGGGCTTACAAGTCAGCGGTGGGTTTAGGGATTCTTTAGCGGACAATTGGCTGAAAGAGTTAGGCTTTACCTAAAAAACCAGAAAGGAAAAGCTGAAGTTAAGATAAAAGTCTGAGCACTCTGGGAGGTCCAGACAGGAGGATCTGCAGTTAGGATAAGGATTTGCTAGGAAGCTTGAGTTAGGAGGAGGGGCTTCCATCTTTCGGGTGATGCTAACGTGAGGGGAATCGTTGGGAGGCCAACCACACTGCATTTGGTTAACAGAACCTGTTGAGTGAGACTTTACCATTTGTGAGAGTGACTCACCAGGCCCCCTTAGAAAGGAATTTTTGAGCAGCAGAAAAGATCAGAGTTCAGTCCTCAATAGGACAGACAAAAGACGTCTTATTGGGAATGTGGCAGAAGCAGCCACAAATCCAGGCTTTTTACGGAGGGGCCGGTGTCTTATGGCGTCTGCCCAGGAGCCTTCAGGATCTCAACTCCTCATTCTTGCAGAAAATCCACCGTGTCTGGGAAACAAAAGGTCAAGTAGTTACTTAAGGGAGAGGATTATAGGAAACACACAGGGATCACTGAGATGCGTTTGCGGAGGAGCCGGTTGCTAGGGGACCCTGCACCTTCCCGTGGCCGCAGCTGCCCAGGTTGTCTGGGACCAGCCTGCACAGGGGCCGTCCCCACGCGGAGTCCTCCTCCTTTGTGGCTTTCCCTCCTTTCTATGTGACGCTGCCCCCGCGCTGTGCCTGACCCTTCCCTACTGACGGGTGCAGGAAACGCTGCCCCCAACTATGGCACCTTGGAATTGGGAAAGCAGAGGCAGGAAGGTCGCCCCGCACCTCCCTGCCCTGCTTCCCTGGAGCATGTCCCACAACCTAGGTGGCCACTCTCTGCCTTTCCCTCCCTTCTCCCTTGCAAATCCTCATGTGACGGTGTCCTGCCCTACATGCAGAGGGAGGAATGTCACACTGAGGCGCCAAGAGGAACCTGAACAGACAAGCCTGCTGGATTCTCCCCAGTAGGTTACCATTAGATACCCTTTTGTCCTCCCGGCCATAAAACACAACCCATGTCCCTGTTTCTTGGGGTCTTCACTTTCTGAAGGCTTCCATGTCACGTAAGACCTATATTAAGTAAATTTGTATGCTTTGCTCTTGCTGCTCCATCTTTGGTTGTTGGAGTCCCAGCCCTGAGCCTGGGGTGGATGGGGGAAGACATCACCTTGCTCCCCACTCTGCCCATGCAAAGGGGCAGCCCCGACTTCTCTCCCCAGCAGTTACTCCTTCCCTATTCCCTGCTGGCCGCCACTGCCCTCCTGGCACCCACAGTGGTAGTTGAGCAGCAGGAAGAGGAACCGCCCTAGAGTAAGGAAAGATCCAGAAAGCTTAGTCCTGTACTATTTTTTTTTTTTTCTTTTTTTTGAGACAGAGTCTCACTTTGTTGCCCGGGCTATAGTGCCGTGGCGTCAGCCTAGCCCACAGCAACCTCAAACTCCTGGGCTCAAGCGATCCTCCTGCCTCAGCCTCCTGAGTAGCTGGGACCACAGGCATGTGCCACCATGCCCAGCTAATTTTTTCTATGTATTTTTAGTTAGCCAATTAATTTGTTTTTATTTTTAGTAGAGACGGGGGTCTCGCTCTTGCTCAGGCTGGTTTCGAACTCCTGACCTTGAGTGATCTTCCCACCTCGGCCTCCCAGAGTGCTAGGATTACAGGCGTGAGCCACTGCGCCCGGCCCAGTCCTGTACTAATTTTTAAATATTTAAGGATTTTGAAGCAAATTTGCCCAAGGGCACTTCTGCCTTCATTTTCCAGCCAGTAAACCCATTTCTAGCTACTAATGAGAAAGTGAGTTTGGTCAGAGAAAGTCGAACATGGAAAGTCAGAGGCTCATTCCCTGCAGCCTCGCCAGGCTTTGACCTTTGCCCCGGCCAGTCGGGGAGAAGGCTGCAGCTGCTAAGAGCTGGAGCTTGGAACTGTAAAGGAGCAGCCTTTCCCCTTGGCCCAGCGAGACTTTGACCTTCACTTTACGCCCAGAGCCAGAACTCACTCCAGGCAATTCCAGAGTTAAATGTAAGAAAATGAAATTGTAAAAACAAACAAAAAACTAGACAAATAAAATTAGATATTTATAACATCCGGAAGGGCAAGGACTTAGTAGGAGCCCAAGAAGGACTTAGAAGTCATAAAGAAAATACTGGGCAGATTTGACTGCGTGGAATTAATTTTTAAATGAATTTGCCGTGTTCTAACTGGCGGTTAGTGAAATGGGTCTTAGGCAAATTGGCTTTTAAATGAATTGGTCTGAGAGAAATTGGTCAGCACTTCCTGGGACGTGGCGGTGGGAACAGAGCCAAGAGAGGAGCCTGTGAATAAGGAACAGTGTTGGCGGCAGAGACGGGCTGATGGCGGATCAGGTGCGGAGCGCAGGTGGGGGAGGATGGAGAGGGAATGGAGGTAGCCTGGAGGGTAGTGGGACTAAGTAACCCAAATGGGGAGCAAGGGGGCGGGGCAGGCCTGGCCACGCAGACATGAAATCACTGTAGGTCACCTGTTCTCAGACCGTAGCCTGCCTCAGAATGATCCGACGAGTTTGCTAAAATACATATTGCCATCTGGGCACAGTGGCTCACACCTGTAATCCCAGCGCTTTGGGAAGCCAAGGCAGGAGGATTGCTTGAAGCCAGGAGTTTGAGACCAGCCGGAGCAACAAATTGAGACCCTGTCTCTACAAAAACACAGAAAAATTAGCCAGGCATGGTGGTGCACCTGTAGCCCCAGCTACTCAGCAGGCTAAGGCAGAAGGATCGCTTGAACCCAGGAATTTGAGGTTGCAGTGAGCTATGATGCTGCTGCACTCTAGCCCTGGCAACAGAGCAAGACCCCTCTCAAACAAACAAAACATATTGCAGGGCCACCCCCAGAGCTGCCGATTCAGTGGGTCTGGAGTAGAACTTTCTAACAAGTTCTCAGGTGATGCTGACGCTGCAGACCCTGGAATCGCACTTTGAGAACCACCGTCTGGCTCCGGGATGGAGTGGTGGGACGTGTCCCACGGAGGCTTGTCACTGTGGACTTGCAGCCCTGGGGGAGAGATCGGGCCCAGATCTCAGGATAGTAATTGCTACCGTTTCTTGTAAAGCTTTGCATTGGTTGTGCCGATAGTGGGCTGATGGTCCTGGGGTGGGGGCTGGGCGGGGGCTGGAGAGGCCGGAGCCCTCAGCTTTGACCCGAGCAGCCACTTCCACCTTGGAGTGCACACAATACAAGAACTATAAATGTTGAGAAGCACTGATTTATTGAGCACTTATTCTGGGTCAGTCTGAAGAGATATTCCTATGAGCAAGATCCTATTACCATCCAGATTTAAGGGAGGAGAAAATGGACGATTAGAGAGGTTAAACCACTCGCCCAAGGTCACACGGCTAGTAATTGGCAGATCCAGGATTGAAAACGTGCCTGGCCCATTTCCAGACCTTGAATTGGCAACCATCATGCCTCGTGAAGAGTCTGCACTTTATCTGCACAGAGGGGGCGTCTGAAACAGTGAGATGGGGGAGCCTAGCAAGGAAGAGCTGTAGAGAGAAACGTCCACGTGCGGTTCCGTGGACGGCATCTCCATTCAGGGGATGGGAGGAGGAAATCGAGTCCTGGCGTACGTCACAGAAGTGAGACAAGGAAGTATCAACAAAGAAAAAGAATTTCACTCGTGTCACATGCCTTGGAGGAGTGAAGAAAGAAACAGCAAACAAGAAAAGCTACTGAATTTTGAGACTAAGGTCACTGCTCTTGAAAGAAACTGCTTGAGAGAGAGGCAAGGATGAAAGTATTATGAGTTATCCATTGCTGCCTAACAAACAACGCCAGGCGCGGTTTTTAAATATTAACATCACTTACTGTTTCTCACATTTCTGAGGGTTGACTGGGCTCACCTGGGTGGTTCCTCAGCTCTGAATGGTATTGGCCGGGGCCCTGGGAGGCTGCAGTCACCTGGAGGCTTGACTGGGCAGGAATGTCCCAAGTGGCTCGTTCACGTGGCCGGCGGTCAGTGCTGTCGGCCGAGAACTCAGCTGGGGCTGGGACCGGAGAGCTTTGGTTTCCCCACATCGCTTATGCGTGGGGTTTGGGCTTCTCGCAGCACGGTGGTGGGATTCCAGAAGGATATGTTCCCAGTGCCTCATAGTCAAAGCTGACCTGTTAAGTCCCAGTCTCTGAAGTCACATAGCATCGTCTCAACCACATTCTGTCAGTAAAAGGAGTTCACAAGGCAAGGCAGATTCAAGGGGAGGGGAAACAGCCATTTCCTCCACTTCTCAATGGGAGGAGAGCCCAAGACTTGGGGCCATGTTTAATTCATCACAGGCTGGGTGATAAGAATGTGGATGTAGCTGGTATAGACGCCCCTTCTCTTTCAAGAAATATTATAAAAAAGGGTAAAGGAGAAGAATGGTCATTGTTTGAGGAAGCAGTTTTTAGAGGAGGGTTTTTTAGGATCTAGAAGATGAATTAGTTATATAGGGCTATATAACAATATTACTACAAACTTGCAGCTTAAAGCAACACACATTTATCGTCCTACAGTTTCTGCGGTTCGGGAGTCCATACTTCATCAGTGGACCCCGTCTTCCTGGTACGGGGGGAGATGGGACGGGAATCACGCTGGGAGGAAAATGGAAAGCATCCGCAGCGGGCGCTGTGGGGCAGGGCACAGACGGTGTTAGAAGTGAAACAGGGAGAGAAAAGGGTGACAGGCGGCCGCCGGGCCAGCCCAGGCTGTTTCTCAGCAGCTGCTTTGGGCCCCCAGCCGGCCGCGCTAGGAGCCTCCTTAAAGCGCCGACTGGGAGTGAGACCACCCGGAGGCCAACGAGGGCAAGAATGAATTGAAAATGCCGGGAACGGAGAGCTCGAGGGCGACTTCCATGAGGCAGACAGGGCTCCCGTGAGACGGAAGGAATGCTAAAGTAAAAGGAATTTTGAAAATTCTTATTTGAATTTCCAGCAAACGTTGTAACACTGTCTCCTTGAGATACTTTCCTCCTTGGCTTCACAACTGGACTCTGGGCTTTTTTTCCTACTTCTGCGGAGTCCTGGTCTTGTCCAGCGACTCCTGTTCCCGTTCATCCTCCACCGAAAGGGGGCCATTCGGGTTCTTCCCCAAGTGCGCTTCAGGGCGACTTCATCCACACCCGTGGGTTTGATTACTCTCTAAAGGCTGCCAGATTCCAGAAGTTGCATTTCCTGTCCAGATTTTCTCGTTAGTTTCCACCTGTGCCCCGCTGCCTGCATGTCCCGCGGGCATCAAAGCCGGACATTTCAAAAAATAGAAACACAATTTCTCCTTCCCCTGCCCCCGCCAGCGCTCCTGAGCTCAGGGAATGGCCCCACCGGCTGCTCACTGCCCCCCAGGAGACTCAGGGTCGGCTTTTCCTCACCCCAGCCCCACCTGTGTACTATAACACGTTGCCACGCCCCCTTCGCCACTGCCCTTCACTCCAGCTACCACGGTAGTTTCCCAGATCACGCCCCTGCACTGCCCCTGTTTCTAATACTGATCTACAATCTATGGGGCTTTCTGGTTTTTCGTTTTGTTGAGACAGAATCTCGCTCTGTTGCCGGGGCTAGAGTGCCGTGGCGTCAGCCTAGCTCACAGCAACCTCACAGTCCTGGGCTCAAGCAATCCTTCTGCCTCAGCCTCCCAAGTAGCTGGGACTACAGGCATGCACCACCATGCCTGGCTAATTTCTTTCTATTTTAATCTTCTACAATCTAGTTCCTCCCTGTAGCCAAAGGGGCTTGCAAGCTGCACATCTTATTACATCAACCCCCTAATTACCTTGACACACATACACACGACACTTGAAACCCTTTCTTGACCTCCTATTGCCCATAGGACAAATCAAGGGATTGGGATTTACTGAGAACTTATTTTGTGCCAGGCACCATGACTCACATCTTACACAGTAAAGTACAGATGCCTGAGCACACTATTGCAGGACACTCATCATCTGGTCCCAGCAAGACTCTGCCACACCTCATCCTGTCGACTCCTCCCTCTTCACCTGGCTCATTGCAACTCACCGGTCAAGAACCAGCTTGAGGTCACCACCTCCAGGACACCCCCCTTATCCTGGTTCAGCCTCCCACAGGACAGTGGACGGCAACAGGTCCCAGTAGCAACCTTCTCATGTGTTTGTTTTCAACACAACTCTGTCTTGTCAGTTATTGTACCTGCAATGTCTTTCTCAGCACCTGGTTTATAGTAGCTGCTCAATAAACATTTGCTGGATGAATGAATGACTCTTGGAGGTAACACAATCCCAAGTATTGATAGAGTGCAAGGAGTGGCTCTCTCTGTGGGTGGCTCCACACCTCCCCGTGTCTTTCCATGTTAAGTTTTTCTTCACATTTAAAAAATAGATATCTGATATTCAATTTTAAGTTATATTATGTTGTGAAGTAGTGTATTTCCCTTCTGCCACCCACATTAGGGCCCTTACTCCTTCAGCAGGGTCCATGATACAACAAAGCCTAGAAGGAATGGTGTTTGGGAAGACATACAGGTGCAGCCAGAGTCTGGACGTGACCACGCTGGGTCATGAGATGAACTTGTGGGGAGGAGCAGAGGCCACCTTTGCGCTGCTGAGGTTGGTGCTGAGCCAGGTCACTGGGGCGTGCAGGTTTGTGGCTGAGCATTCTGGTGTGTGGTACTCGGCCTCGTGATCACGGGGCCATTCGTGACAGCAGCAGAGGTGACCACTTCTGGTCTCAGAGTATTGCCTATGTGGTATTGTCTTTGAAATCCAGAGTCTGCAATCCACTAGGCTATGATTTTGTAGGCGCTTAATATCCTGTATGAAATCTCTTTCTGCTCCAGAGCTCTGAGTATAGTTGTCCTCTTTGTTAAGACTCGACTAAGAAATCAATCAAATTCACTCTGTGACTGCCCTGGGCTCTCCATTAGGACATAGGAAGATTAGCATGTAAGTGTCAATAAATATTTATTAAATGCAGTACTTATCCGAGGTAAAGAAGCTTAATTAAACTAAATCATACGTTCCACAGTAAACAAATTATAGCGTTTTAAAATCTCTAAAATTCCAATATCTCAATATTAAGACAAAGATGGGGGACACAAACACGATCAAAACTCAGTTCTTACCTTAAATAAAAGGGACATACAAGGCATACTGTTTTTTCATGCTGTAATGAAGATATAAGCAAAGTACTGTAAGATCATGCTTGCAATTGTTAACGCCTCCCTTTTCCTGAAAGAAGTAGACATTCCTACCCCCCCCACCCCCAGACTTGGCCAACGGAATGTAAGAGAACCAGACAGGTGTCACCTCCAAGCAGAAGACGTAAGTGCCACCGTGACTTTCTACCAGCTCACTTGTTCTTCCTCTGAGCCCCAGGATGACCTACCCTGGCTCCCAGCATGAGAGGATCCTCACCCCAAGTGCAATCAGAGTAAGAAATAGGCCTTTGCTATAAGCCGCTGAGATTTGGGTGTGGTTATTGAACTGAAACAGGTTGATACCCACGGGTGAGAGAACTTTCATTTTATTGGCCATCTTGAGTGAGCGTCGCAGGAGGTCCTGTGATTTAAGATCGACTTTGAGGGACCAGTAGGACGTCAGTGGACAGAGAAGGCAAAAGGAAGAGTATGTGCCTATATGGGAAGGTGTGGATGTGGGGGGATTCGGGCAGGCTGGGGGCAGGTACAGACTCTGGTAGATCTAGAAGCGATGGTATGCGTGGAGGGGAGTGGAAGGTAAGGGTGGGAAAATTCGACCATAGCTAGAGGGACTGGAACGTCATGCTCAGCCCTCAACACTGCTTGAAGTAGACAACGCAGGGGGTCTCTGGAGGGGACAGCAGTCAGGGGAGATGTCCATAGATTTGAGAACTTATAGGCTGAAGGAAGAGGCCTCACTCAAGGCAGTATTTGAAGATACAGGAGAAAGAGGAAAATTGGGATCAGAGATGGTGACTGGCAATGTTTTTCTGAAGACAAGAAAGAAAAATAACCACCTAAGTGAGGGTAATGAGACATTTGGAAGGGCGTGAGTTTCCACCTGATGGCCCTGATGTCAGTGAAGGGGAGGAGGCTGCCGTGGACGGCAGTGGGGGCGGGGCGGGGAGGGGAGACCCCTCAGCACAGATGCAGAAACAGGTCGGAGGCACCAAATCACTGGCCAGGGGGTGGTGCAGAGTCCACGGGCAACAGGTGAAGGGCCTAGAGAAGTCCCAGCACACAGGTGATTGCTGCTCAGTAAGTGTTTGGCCTCTGTTTTTCTTCACGTAATTCGCGAGGTTCCCGAACGCGGGCCCTTCCGAGGCCAGTGGCTGCCCGGCCAACGTGTCCTCCCTCCTGTTCCACTTGGACCACCAGCGTCCACCGTGTGGTCTCACAGCAGCCCCCGGCCCCAGGAAATCCCACCGCCACTTTTATCGTTCACAAACTAGCATCCCTCCATAAACCCCGATCTCAGAGGCTGTGATTGAAGTTTGGGGCAAACTTCACGCAGACTTTCATCTCAGACCTTTGCATGGCTTGTTGACTCATGCGGCTTCTTGAAATGTTATTCACAGAATTAGACATTGGAGAAGTGGCATGACTGGTTTGCACGTGGACGCTAAATCCCAGAGTCACCTCCCACCCCACAAGGTGAACGAAGCCAGAACTGAAGCTCCTGCCTGGCATTTGGCCGAGCCGGCACGATCTTCCCGCACAGCACCCGGAGGAGCAAGTGAACAGCAGTCCCTGAAGCATCGCCAGGCGCTCTCAGCCGCACGGCGGAGCCAAATCAGGCTGCTAGCCCGACGGAGAAAACCTGGTGTGAACATACATTTATATGTCACGTATCTATGTGAGCATATAATATGCAGCTATATATAGTCAGCTAAAGCTGGCAATGAAAATAAAAACTCTGTGCTTTCTTGGCTCACTCAAACCCCATAAAAATAGCGTGTTTGACAATCAGAGGAGGAATGTGCAAGCCACCGCTAGTTACAGGGTGTGAGCGTAGCCCGTGAAGGAATCTGTTCAGACTCCTGCAGTCGGGCTGCCTGCTTGGTGCACGCTCTGTGCCGATTTCACAGAGACGACTTGAAGGAGGGTTTTATGCTCAGGCCCGATTTATGTGGCAGGGAAGAAGAGATTCCCTAGGCTAGGCCAAGTTAGGTGATCTCTTTGAGTGATGAGTCCAATAAATATGCAGATGCCGGTGTGGCCGGGGCAGGGGTCTGGGGAGGACTAACGCACACAGTGCGTGTGAGCATTCACACGCGTTCAATGCGTGTGCAGGCAGGCGAGCTCCGCTGTGCACTGCATGCGTTGTTGGGAGTTCGTAGAGTCTGAGGCACTGGACAAAGTGTCTGATGGTCATAAATATAAATTGTAATTTTATTACAATCTAACATTATTTGACATCTGTATCCTCAAAGAAATAACTGACTCAACACACACACGTAGCATCTGTCATGTAGCTTGTGATCTTGTGTATAGGACAAATATTTTGCAGTGTGACTGAGGCTATCACATCGGTACATATGTACAAAGTCTCTCAGAATTATAGAAAATCGTTTCCGTTACTCTTACTGCGTCATAAGTTAGCCCAGGACCTACCAGCATAAAGCAAGTATTTAATTATTCCCATAGATTCGACGGTTAGGAATTTAGAGCATGGAAGAGAGAAGAGATGGCTCGCCTCTGTCCCACGGTGGCTGGGACCCCAACCAGGAAGACAGGGGACAGGACTGGCGGCCTCCGCACGGAGCCTCAGGTCCCAGCAGACAAGGCGGGATCTGCGTCACCTCCAAGGATAGGGCTGGGGAGCCAGGTTGCGTCACAGGCGAGGCGGTGTTTGGGAGCGTCTTGAAAGAGGAACGAAAGCTTGCCAGGAGGAGTGGGGGGCGGAGAGCGATTCGTCATAGGGAGCAGCACCCCTCGGGCTCACAGGTGCACAAGGAGGATGGAAATGCAGGAAGGAGGGATGCGAGGGGCACTGTGAGGTGGATTCAAGTGTCGAAGGGACATCGGTCTCGTTGCTTCTCAGACGCCTTGACGACAGCGACGCGTCTGAACTGCTCAGCAACAATCGTCCACCGATTCTTAAACCAGTGCATTTATTTCCAAGAGCTCTGTGGAGCAGACGGGTTTAAAGTGGGAGTTTCAAGTCTAGGGAGTATTTTTCCTTTCACGAGCATAATACTCTTTGTAGGGTGCTGTCCTGAGGCAGGACAGTTTCAACTCACTCA
>CAUYRT010090281.1:0-35926 GCA_963574885.1 Lepilemur ruficaudatus | reverse complement strand
GGGTGATAGAAAGGAGGAGGCTTGGAGGCTGCAGACCAGGGGAGCTTCTTGAGAAGGTGTCACAGAAGAGCGAGATGACTCGCAGACTATCCACACGGGGAAACAAGGAGCAACCAGTGGAAATGAAGAATCCCGTGGAAGTTAAAGTGTCTATCGTGGCAACGAGAAACAACAACAGCAACAAAACCTGTCTGTCCAAAACGACCATATATTAAAGAAATCAAACTTCTCTGCGCCAATAGAATAAGGTACTTTTTAATTAAGAAACCTCATAAGCCACCCAGATTCACATTCCCTACAGGGAAAGACCTTGAAGGGTAGCAGAATATGCCACTCTAAGATAGGCAACTTTGGCATAAAAATTATTCAGAGCTGAAGCCAATGGAGAAGAAACAGACACAAGAAATGCTCTCTGCCCTCTTCCTGTGTGCCTAAAAGCAAGATATACATTTGCAAAGGCATCCCCCTTCCCCTCTGTACCAGGAAGGACAGAAAATAATCACTGGGACAACTGTAGATCCTTATCAGCCATGGCACCAGAGGAATCCACATGGCAAACCTTACTAACTAGCCTGTACCTTCCAGCAGTCTTCCCATGTATTTATCTCCCCACACCTTGCCATCCTAGAACCTCAGTCCTTTTCCTTTGCATTGGTCTTTTGTGAAGATGCTGTGTGAGTCCAGTTCTAACCACCCTGTGAGTTACTCATCTCTACGTCCTCTCATGTGCAAGCAGAATTGTGAATACACTTCTGCTTGTTTTTCTTTTGTTAATTTGTCTTTTGTCAGTTTCATTACAGGGCCCCAAAGACCTAGGAGGAGAGAGAGAAAAAGATTTTTTTCTCCCCTATAACCTGTTAGTAGTGGTAAAAACCTAAAACTTTTACAGAGAACCAAAAATCAGATGTAAAGCAGAGGAAAGCCGTAAGATAACACTTCACCATAAATTAAGTGTCATCAAAAGCAATATCACACATGAAAGAGTACGCCGAATCAAAATTCGGCACAAAAGTGGACAATAGAAAAAGAAAGATGATAGTTAAGACTAACTAATTTCAAGAAAAATTTGAGAAAGAACACACAATCATCAGGAATGAACACTACAAATGTCCAAGGGAGACTAGAATCAATTGAAAATGTAATAAGAGACATTGAGAAAAGGCAGAAAAATACAAATATTAAAGAACAATGAAAAATAGGTAAAAAAGATTACAGATAAAATGAAAGATGCAGATATAGGAAAAAATATGCATAAAAAGATCTAACACAGTAGAGTTCCTAAAGAAGAAAAACTAAGCACTAGATTGAACTAATATTTATTAATAACATTATAAGAAAAAAAAGAAAAAAAGAAAAAAAATTCTGGGAATAAATGACCAGAATGTTGAATTGACAAACCTGAATATAGATGTTAAAAGGGCCCACAACGGATGTGGAGATAATAACCTGAAACAATCAACTTTGATACACATTCTAAAAAAAACTATTGAACTTTAAAGACAAAGAAAATTATCCTCTAAGAATTTTGAGTAGAAAAACAAAGTTACTTTCTGGTAATTTTGCAAAAAAAATTTAAAAAATAGACTTCAAAGAGTTTCAGAGTCCATCCAACCCCAGCCCAAATAAAAAAACTGAGACAAAGATTTGCTAGAACTGAATATAGTGCCCAGGCAAAAACTGGATCGGTGCTGAAACCAGAAAAGCAAATCTATTTTGATGATGCTTTTATGCCATAATTAAGGCAGCCATGGTCTTGGAGTTTCTAGATCTTCTTTGGAATCCTACCTTAGGCAACTTACATAAATTCTCTGAACCTCAGTTTTCGTATCTTTAAAGTAGGACTTATGAAACTTGGACTGTGAAAAGATGATCATGAAAATTAAATAAAATTAAAGTTTATTTTCATTTATTAAAATACATTTATTATTTACATTGAAAATGGCTGGCACATTATAGATATTCACAAAATGAATTTTTAAAATATTTAACAAATTTCTATTAAAAGCTAATTTTCTAGCAGTCTTATTTAAAAGAACAGAGTCCATTTAACAATGTAATCATAGCACCTCTTCCCATAAAAGGATTTGGTGCATCTCTTAATATTTTTAAAAAATGCCAACAAAATTGAAATTTATAACATAAATTATTTTAATTACTTTGTTGATTATCATGAAGATCTCTACAGAAAGAAATGTTGCCATGAAAATATGTTTATTTTCCGTTTATAATATTTCTTTTTAGCACTAAGGCATTCCCTTGCTTTTGTTGATCTCTACCGTAGTCTTGTTGCAAATTAAAAATATAATCCAGTCATTCACGCTTTTTCCCTATATAACTTTAGTAGATTCTCCCAAATATTAATACCACAATACCTAATAGGAGTTTGATATCTTACAAATCAAATGTTCAGAATGATTGAATTTTCAGGACTAGTTTTATAATAGCACTTGAAATTTATATTTGCCAAGAATGTTACTTTTTGACACTGCGGTTTTACGTGAAGATTTTCAACTTTCTCCCCAAATGGGGTCACACCTTTCGTCTCAGAAAAAATAAAAAATGAGTTTTCTTTCATTAACTTATCTTCTTTCCTCAGTAACATTTTATATCTGTATCTTTTCATACATAATTTATAGTTTGAGGATTTTTTTGAAACAGGCTTTTCGAAGCACCTGGAAAATGATCTTAACCCTTTTGACATTTGTGTCTTCTGCAACTAGGAAAGAAAGATATGAATTCAGGCATTTCTCCGTTGGCACGTAAACAGAGAATGCCTGTTTTGAAAAGATAAGTTAAATATGCCCCAAAGAACTAGAAATGTAGTTTAGTTTCCTCTACCAACCATCGGTTGTGTTTACTCCCTGAAAAGTGGGGAGAGGCAGTGTATTTTGGCCATTAAATAAAATACCGTGGGTCACCCAGTGGAGCGTCACTGAAGAAGTTTTAGTCCATCTCCTCTGCAGCACCAGTCTCATGGATGTGGCCAGAGATCAATGACAAAATAAATGCCATGTGGTACTTCCATGCTCAACATGCTCGTTGCAGGCTGTGTTCCCTGGGAAGGAACGGGAGATCAGTGAACAGGAACTTGGTAGAAGGTGATGTTGGGATAAACACAGGTGGAATGAAAGGAAGGAAGCAGAGTCAGGCAGAGAGAGGGGTCAACCTGTGATACAGTCACCTCTGCAGGCCTGGGGAAGCTCTGCAGATGGATGGATGACCTACAGAGCTGTGCCAAGCAGGGGCAAGAGTGCCGGGCCCTCATGGCCCTCCACCACTGGGCGTGCCTTGGGGGAGGAAGCTGTCACTGCTGAGCTAATCTCCAAAGGGGCTAACAGCTGAGGATTGACTCAGCAGCTGGGGTAGAAGTTCTCTGTTCCTGAAGGAGAATCTGGGTAGCGCAACACAACACCCACCAAAATGCTAGAAAGAAGGGAATATCACGTTGAGAA
Organism: Lepilemur ruficaudatus; assembly: GCA_963574885.1. Lineage (NCBI taxonomy): Eukaryota > Metazoa > Chordata > Mammalia > Primates > Lepilemuridae > Lepilemur > Lepilemur ruficaudatus. The sequence continues at coordinate 32,474 of CAUYRT010090281.1, read as the reverse complement.
ATACAGACTAGTGAGAAATTGTCACAACTCGTTTCAATTTGATTCAGTACAATTCAATTTTAATCACTGTGTTCTGTGCATTATGCTGGGAGACTCAGATTATTCCAAAGTAATTATATTAATACACTGTCCCATCCTTAGGTAGCCAACAGCTGCAGAGCAGACTATGCTAAGTGGCATAATAAAGGTACAGTGATACCAGAAGTTTCCAGAGAAAAAGTGGTTACAGGGCGGGGGCAGTCAGGTCGGGGGTGTGGGAGGCATTTGAGATGGACCTTAAGGACCTAAGTGCATTGAAACAAAAATGGAGGCGAAGGACTTCCAGGCACAGGAGATAAATCTGGGTTTTCAGTGGGCTCTTAGCACATCGATGAGAACCTCAGAAACCCTTTGAAAAGTAGATGATGTGTGCTTTTATTGTAGAATTGCTGTCATAGCCACTGAGCTGGAGGGCGATTTTTCTGTTCTTAGAAATCTATCACTAGTAAAATAAAAGAAGCATCTGCCCCTACATCACAAATTGTGTATCAAGAGTCCACCCCTTCATCTTCCGTGAGGGAGAAAACCTGTCCTAAGTGTTCAAAACAGCAGAAGCTTCAGTGCAGTTTAGACCTACTAGACTATGAGTAAATAAGCTTACATTCCCATATGGCAGGCAACTGCACCCGTGTGTATTAGAGCCCAGAGAAGAAAAACATCTATTTCTCCCCGAGGAGCTGTGTTTCTCTCAGTCCCAGGCGAACCTGGAGCAGCAGTCACAGGTGGAGATCTCCAGTGACCCACTAGCCATGCTCAGAGAAACAAACTCACAGCTGCCTCCAGCTCTTCTCCCTTGCACCTGCCTCTTCTCTGTTGTGCGAGCAAATCACAGCTGTGATCACACGCGTGTGCAGGCGATATCCTTCACCCTGTTGTCACTTATACTTTCTGGCATTCTCTTATTGTGTTTACTGTGCTGTTCTAAATTAATTATGAGTTAACGGTGGAGTTTGATTTACTTCCAGGGGGGCAGTCAGAAGTATTAATTCTTTAATGTGGGCACAGGAGAGATTAAGGCACCAGTCTCATTTGAGTAGGGTTTGCCCAATAGTTGCTTCAGACCTACACCTGATCAGACACGTTGACATTGTTCCTGTCCACACTCTCAGTCTGACTCTCTGTGAGGCCGGAAGGTGCGTCCTGCTCTACCGTGCGGAAGAGAACTGGACTGCAACGTGCGCACTCTACCTACCGACCTCATACGCGGCTTCCTTTGGTTTCTTCACCTTTGTGATCTCCAAGTTTTTTAACAGTACACATTTTTGGCATATTAAAATTGAATTTAGCTAAATAATAGTGGGTGGTTAAAATCAAGCACTTTTTAGATTTGTTAATGCATTTGGACAATGCACACAAAAGACGGACATTGTAAAATGTCTTCTCGTATCAGTGGCCTCAGAGCCATTTCGAAGGAAGTTGAATAGAAAAATGAGAGGAAAAGGAAGGAAGGACGGCAGGAGTGAAAGAGGAAGAGCTCCAGACAGTGAGCTAAGCTGAGACTGTTTTCTCCATGGAACTGACTAATGCCCTTAGATTTCGGCACCATTCTTTTTCCAAAAAAACACTACTTTCAAAAACCTCAAATATCTGTGTTGTGGAGAAATGGCAGAACTTTTACAGCACTGTAGCCATTGCCCCAACTTTTTGTCGTAGTTAGTAAGAAAATAAGCAGCAAGTCTATTAAGTGCCCTCTTTATAGCTGCTTTTGAAAGAAAAGGCAGAAGGAAGCACGGGAGGGATAGCAGGGGAGGGGAGAGAGAGGAAGACAAAAAATGACTTCTGTGAGCCCAGTAGATTCCTCCTGATTTAGCTTTCAGGAACTCCTCTTGCACACTCAAAATTTAATCTGCGATTCATTAACGGGGATACCAGTATGAGATGGGTGTGTGTGTGTGTGTCCAACTCTTAATTGCACCATCACCCAAGAAGGTGGAGTTGCTTTACTGATACTGAGATTTACTGCCTTAGTGGAATCTGCCGAAGGAATCCTGTTGCTTCCCACAGGAGTGCTGAGACCTAAGTTGAGAGCCACTGATGCCCAGGGAGTCAAATCATTCAGTCATGATTTAGAGTAAATGTAATTACTTTTTTGCATAGAGATCTGATGAAGTTTGGGTTCAAATTGCATTCCTTTATACAGAAGTTTTGCGTTTGCTTCTGATGGGCACCCCTGGTGTAGGGCTAGCCTGGAAGAACCTGTGTTCTCAGTCTGGGGGCTCCTTGACCAAAACGATAAAATGAAACCCCAGTCACAATAAAGGCAAGCTCATCAATATAAATTCTTGTCCAGGTTTTCTTTATACCCAACTTAACCCTAGGCAAAGCTGAAAATACTCCTTTTCTTCTCCCTGTGCCTCCTGACCAAATTGTTTTTTCTATTCCATTCTTTCCCAGAGCATTTGGGCCCCAGTACAGGTGGGTGGGGAGTCAATTCTAACTGCCGCCTCTCTTAGGCCAGGCCTTGCTGTTAGTCCTTTTGTGACCATTAGCCCTAAACCACTTGGTCGCCAGGACTGCAAAACCTCCGGGAATGCGCACCCATCTGCTGCGCTGATTTCCTCTTTCCTTCTCTGGCTTACGACGGTTCCCTCTACTTGTCTTAATGATGAGTTCGAATTTTAAAGTCTGCCTAATTGAACAACATTTCTAAGTGCTGAAGGAGCAGAAAGGTTTTTAAATAATCACATATACCATATTTGTGGCCACGTTGCTATGGTACCGTTAACATAACTTTCTGTATCAGTCAGAAAAACGCGACTGCAGAGATGGGACTGTCTGCACGTGTAGAATCGTCTTGAAGGAGCTTTTGCCTCTGGACCAGGAAAGCAGCTTTACAGAGACTGTGTGTGTCTCTTACACTGACCTCCTGCTGTAAATGGAAGTGTGTTGGCTTCTCTTCGGTACTTCTAGAAAATACCATCATATAAGCTTCAGTGATCATCTTACCAAGCCACGCTGAGTTAGACTGACCCTATCTTTTGTGTGTATTATCCAGTTGTATTAACAAATTTAAAAAGTGCTTGATTTTTAACCATGCATTATTATTTAGCTAAATTCAATTTTAATATGTCAAAAATGTATATTGCTAAAAAAATGTGGAGATCATGTGATGAGATATGAGATACAGGTGCCTCCATTTGGTGACAGGTAGAATGAGGCTCTGAAATGTCTGGAGAACTATAAATATGTGGGTGTTGATGGAAAGGCTAATCAGAGGAGCCTTCTGAAAAGAAAATGACCAGGTCATCAAACAGTTTCAGCAACTTTGGAAACCATCGCTTTATTTTTATCAAGTTTTTCGGAATGCACAAATAAAAATGGCGTTTCCTTAAATATGAGTTACATCTCTCTTAGTCTTTCCTGCTCACTTTAGTTTGAAAAGAGTGAAGCCAGTCAAACTTAATGAAAAACCATCCTCCTTCATTTGAAAATTTAAGTATTTCCAACTTAACATCTAAAATAAAATGCCAGGAAGAACAATTTAGGTCAGTTTATGCACTAAATTCCCAGATGGCTAGAAGAGAAGTCCATCCATGTTTTGACTGACAAAGTGGGAAATTCCCCTCAGTGTTCTCACGCTGAGCCAGGAACGGGCCCAGTGCTTAGGAGATCCTTCTCCACCGATCTTAATTTTTTGATTTTTTTTTTAATAAGAAAGTAAAGTTCTTTTTGCAAACTGTAACCATTGTACTCTGTCTTAGAGACCATTTAAGTGTGTTGTTCTGTGACAGGCGTAACAATCTAGAGGCATTCTTGCACAGATGGGATGCTGCAATGAACACTTACTAATCGATCATAAAATAATATAATTAAAACACATCATATTGATTTTTTTGTCAGCAAGTTTTATCTGGCTGTACTTGAATGAATCTATCTTCTGAATTATTTTTAATGAAGTGAACACACAGCTTAAACTTTCTGATGACCTCACAGACACATTCAATGTATAGAAATTAATATAATTAGCCTGTGCTCAGAGCATTCGTGACTACAGCCAATAACGTTTTCTTAGGCAGCCTGTGCGTTTTAGCATGGCATCACGAACAAGCACAGCATTTAACACTAACCTTCCATTCACTAAATGGCTACTATGCATCAGGCTTTACCTTAAACCCTTATAAAAATCCTTCAAGGTAGTTACCATTATCCACAACATACAGGTGGGAAAACTGAGGTCAGAGAGGTTAAGTAATTCACTTACGATCACACAGCAATTTAGTATCAGAGCTGTGACTTTCTCTCGGGGCTGTTTGATTTCAAGGATCTTTCATGCTAGCAGTAACGAACAGTGTGGACATGGCTCATCCTAGCTCCTCCTCTTCTCGGTGGAGGGTCGCTTTAGTTCAACAAACATTCAGTGAACAGGGACTTCCTGAGTAAATTGCACCAACATTAGGTCTGGAAACGTAAACACAAATAAGGCTCACTCTCTGACCTTGAGGTGACAACGTCGTCTCTGCTACTTCCATTGTCCTCCCCACTCCAACCAGAGGAAATTGGGAGACACATTCATCACACACACTTCTGCTGGCATTGGGGGACTGCAGGTTCCACGTTGTCATGCTCGTGGACTGCTAGTCTGGTTTACAGACCCTAGGGGAGACGGCCATGGGGAGAGGGCTCCTTCTCACGCTGCACAAATATTTTCCACTTTTTCTTTGTTGACCCTGAGAGGCAGGGCTGCCCGGGGCTGCTGGAAGCAAAGGGCTTGCTCCTTGTTCTGGAATGTCTCATTGTCTAAGTCACCTCCGTTCCTGCCACACTGAGGTTCATAATCTGACAGATACCCATTTTAATAAATTGCATCTTTGTTACTGGCAATGCCAATGTGAGGTTAAATAATTTTTCATTATTCCTATTTGAGGCTAGAAGGGAACATCTTATAACACCTTTCCAAGTTTTTGTTTTCTTTATTTTTGGTGATGCTCTTTACGCTAAAAAAACCCAAAAATACATAAGTTTCATGCTATTATCCCTGTTCAGGGATGCTGGTGTCCTGGGCACTTGACATATGTCATCTCAGGTAATCCCCACCTAATGATCACATCGATGCAGGGCAGGATAAGAAGTTGGCTGACTTGCCCATCACCACGCAGCTTTGTAGGTGACCGAGCTGGAATGTGAACCCTGGCTCTGGTATCAGAGGGCTCTCATCACGCTGTGATACATCCACAGTCCCGATGGCTGACACAAATGATTCTAACTACTGTCCAGGTGCGTTTTGAAGCAGTCGGAACCCAAGAAAAAAGGATCATGTGCCTATATTCTAAGCCTTGGTCTTCAAAATTGTGTATTATGTGCTTGCTAAAAGAAGTTTGAAACATTATATATTATTGCGTATTTTTAGGTTGGCATCTAAAATTCTTCATCATAAATTTAAATAACTATGATAGTGTAGTTTCCTGAATATTATAAATGTTGATTTGAAATGAAACTTTCACATTACCACTGAAATGCAGGCATTGGGTTTAATTGCCACAGCAATTTGGTACCCATCATCATCCATTTAAAATATACGTGAATAAGTTCGTCAACAGTTGAAAATTTTACATAGTGATTTTTTCTCTTTGAATTTATGTTACTAGTCTACATATTCCACAGAACTGTATTTTCACATATTTCTGTTTGAAAGTCTTTTATTGATTATTCTTACCTACTCAAAATACATATATAAAGTAATTTTATTATCTCCTGTGACTATATGTCATGAAGAATTAAATTTATTCTATATTGACTTATTACTACTATCATTATTATTAGTGGTATTAATGGTAGTAATTGTAGCATATTGCTACTAATAATTGGTGCTTTTTAACATTAGTTCATATATCTGTGATTAAAAAATATTTATTGCTATACAAAGATAGGCTTCAGCGTTAATTCCAGAAACATTTTAAGAAAAAAACTATAAAGTTTTTGGTCCCAAGGTATCTTGTTTACATACATACATAGTGGAGAGATGCATAGAGTTTTATTATTATATTGTCACCCAATTTTTGAACTCTTTCTGGATTATATGCCAAATAAAACCTATTGTGGTCATTAATTATTTTAATGATTCTATCAGTTGATCACTCAATTAGTTTCTCCTTTTATTTATTGAAAGCAAAGAAATGGAAACCATTTCACACACAAAAAAAATTGTTACTGGTAATTCAATTCCTGAGTCTCTGGGGTCTACACCAAAAAGGCTTTACCAAGTCCTATCAAATAATCACTCATCATACCTACCTCTCTTTGACTTAGAAGCACCTGTTTAAATGGATTTTTTCAGAAATAGTTGAAAAATAAAAACGTTAATCCCTGTCTCAGTCTGTTCAAGCTTCCATAACAAAGCACTGTAGACTAGGGGGCTTAAACAAAAGAAATTTATTTCTCACAACACTAGAGGCTGGGAAGCCTGAGCTGAAGGTGCCGGCTGAGTCAGTTCGTGGTGAGGCCTCTCTTCCTGCTTGAGGACAGCTGACTTCTCCCTGTGTACTCATATTGGGGGTGGGGGAGAGAGAGAGAGAGAGAGAGAGAGAGAGAGAGAGTGAGAGTGAGAGCGAGCACACTCTCTCTTCCTCTTGCCAGGCCACAGATCTCACCCTGGGGGCCCCACCTCAGGCCTCAACACCCCATTTGCCTCCCTACGGCCCATCTCCGGTACCATCACATTGCGGGGTAGGGCTTCAATATATGAATTTGGGGAGGTGGTCACAAACAGTCCATCCCCAACAGTCTCAATATACAGAACGTTTGTATTTTTTAAAGATATTATTGAAATATTGTTGCTCTACAGTTTATTCAGTTAGAAAAAAAATCCACCATCCATTCTACTCAGAAAATCTGACTTGTCAAACAAATCAGACGAATCCTCTCACTTTGTCTCAGAAAGCCTAACTCATTCGTTTTAATTTGAATAAATACGTTAATGTATATTCTTGTGACAATTAAATCACTTCAAAATTTGAATTCCAAGATAAACCTATGATCGGTGGATAGAAGCTGGAGCTGGAGCCCAGGGCCGTGCAGGAGCTGTCCCCTCGCTGTAAGCTGGGGGCCACAGCCCTGCCCTGAGTGCTGCTCCCGGGCATTCGCTCTCCTGGGTCCTCAGCCTCCCCATTTCAGAGCCCTGAGGTCTCTACCGCAGAGGCGACGTTGTCAAGCGCGACTGTCATCACTCTCCTCCCTCGTTTTTAACATACAGTATCTGAAATCAGGACATTCCAAGAAGGGTTAAAATAGTACATTTTAAACCCTTTTATCTGAAATATGTACAAGAAAAGATTAGAGTTATCATTAGAATCAGGGAGCTTAATTAAAGTTTCAATGGTTCTAATGTTCTGGACCGTCCCTTTGCTCCTAGACGGTGTTAAGTGCCAGGGACAGCGTACCATGTTAAATCCAGGATGACAAGTGTGCCTTTCTTTTTTTGTAAGCGAGCAGGAGGGAACTAACTGTGCAAGGGAAGATGGAAAAGCGAATGGCCTTCGACCTTGACTGCAGGCAGATGCATTCTAGGAAAGAATACCTACCAGGTTAACGATATGCAAATTGATTCCTTGCCCACAAAATCCTTAAAAAGTACTGGCATACCGCCAAGGGCAACTATATCGCCATTTGAAGGCTATAGCATTAGGGTAGAAGGTGAGGAAATTTCTGAGTATAATTTATCAGAGGAAGGCATTTGTAGAATATTGGGAAGAATTTAATAACTTTTGAAACTGACAAAAGACCTTGCAATTTCAGGAAATACTGAAATGGCTCATCCTGGATTGTGAAAGATTTCCCGTAATAGGCAAAGTGCATGAGCGCCTGTGCTTACTAGAAACTAAGAAGCAGCACTCTCAAGTTACGATACCCTGAGATAAACCCTCCTTAGACTTGCCTTAACTGTATTTAAACAACATGAAAGTAAATAACAAAAATCTGTTAAAAATCAACTGCATACCTATGAAGCTTTCTTTTCGAAGATGCTGTGTAGTGAGGGAAAAATTGTTACTCATCTCTGAATGATTCAACCTAGCACCGTCCGTTTGCATAAATTTATCAAATTGCTCTTTTAATAATACAGCTGGAGGTCTTCTAGAAATCCTCATTAGCATAAAGTGATGAGAACAAAAGGGTGAGTTGTAGAAGTGTCTGTCCTCAATTCCTGAACTGCTCTGCTCTAACTTTTGTGTGTGTGTGTGTGTGTGTGTGTGTGTGTGTGATCAAGTCCTGTTTATATAAGAAGCATAAACAGTGGAACTAGGAAGGAGAGATGAAAACAAGGCAGCAGTCCCCCTGACAGGCAAGATCCAACACAGGCTCTATCTGTGTGAGCAAGGACCACCCAGCAGCCCTGAGCAGGCTTTTCCTGGGAGAACACCCTGGGCACTGTGAACCTTCCATAAGGGCAGGGTTGTGTGAGTTGCCTCTGGGTCCCTCTGGATCCGGTGAAAAAAGCTAGAGGGCCCACAACACCCCTGGCCAAGAGCACCCCAGCTGGGGTCTGTCTGTGCCTGGAGTAAAAGCCACATTCTGGGCAGAAGCCATAGTGCCCTCTGGTCACCAGGAAGGCCCCAGTTTTCAAGAACAACCTGCAATGAGGCCCCCTGGCCAGCAAGCACCTGCTTCCCCAAGCTAGTCACCTCTGCAGAGCCTTCAAGGAGGGGGCACCCCAGGCAGCGAGACGTCTGGGAACCCCTCTATTGGGTGACATAAACCCCCGGCCCCTACACATACTGCTTCTTGGAAGCAGAGCTGCTGAGGGGACTGGAGGATTTCTGGCCGCCCTGTGGGGTGGGTCCAGAGAGAGGGCCTGGAAGAAGCCAACCTCTCCTCTGTGGTCAGGTTGTCCCAGTTCTGCTCACTGGATGAGAGCCCATTGTAGGGGGGGCATGGCGGGGAAGAGGGCCCCTGGCCCATGGGGTGGTAGAAGAAGACCTGGTCCGTGTAAGGTCCGAGAAGGTGCCCTGGGCTGAAGGATGTCCTGGCCCTGCCCGGCCCTCATCCCCCGGCTGGGGTGGATTTGAAAATATGCTTTGTGGAGATTTACATAAGTAAAGTCACATTTTCATGGCATTACTGGTCTCTTCTGTTTCTGCAAATGATAAAGAATGCTTTAAAAATTCATTGTTTTTAAATTGATTTATTCATACCAAGAGCTGTTGAAGTGTTTACTTTACTAAATTAAAGTAAAAAAATACTTGGTAAAAGAGTTGTGCACCAAAACGTAATTCTGCTCACTAGAGGTAAATCGCATTAAAATAATGCACGAAGCTTCAGGTGGAATGTGAAGCGCACCGTATCTATTTCAAGGGCACAGGATTTTGATAGCTTAATTCATTCAGCAGCTATTTATTGTGCACTTACTCGGAGACGTAGTTTTATATGTGCCCATGTTTTAGAATTCAGAAGGACTTTTGAGACAATGATCTGCTGCCAAAGACAATGTCCCTCCTAACATCCCTAAGAGACAAAGACACAGGCTCCATCTGGACGCCGTAAATGTGGAGTGGGCCTCATGAAGCCGTCTGCTCAACCGTGACATCTCTGGATGATTCGTAACCTGTAATTTCCCCCATAACGAGGTGTCTAGAATTGATAGTTTCTTCTCCATGTGATCTCGCCAATTACCTTACCACCTCGAATTACCTTACCACATTTTAGGTGGTAAGGTAATTAGTACTTTAAAAATAAAATAAAGACATTTACTTTCTCTATCTCTTCATCTCCTGTTTATTTCTCAACCCTTGCAATTTATTTTTTGTCCCTATAATTTACCTGAAATTGTAAGAAGGCCGACAGTGATTTCCTGACAACTGCATGTTCACAGTCAGGTGTCTGCCTGTGTACAAGCACCTTTCCTTAAATCTCCGTCTTCCTCCGCATGGTCATACTCCATGCGCTGGCTATTTTCATCCAATGAGCTATCACCACTATGTAAGTTTAAAGAATGAAAGACCTTTTAAAAATCTTTTCAAAATTTATAACTCAATCACAAAGTGACAAATAACTCAACTAAACATGGGCAAAGAATCTGAGTAGACATTTCTCCAGAAAAGATACACAGATTTTCAATAAACAAGAAAAGATGTTCACTTCATTAGCCATCAGGGAAACACAAATCAGAGCTGCAACGCAACACTCCTCCCTTGTCCCCACTAGGATGGCATAACAAGGATGTTCCAGGATGTGGAAAAACTGCAAGCCTCATTTACTGTTGGTGGGAATATAAAATGGTGCAGTCACTTTGAACATCAGTGTAGCAGTTTCTCGAAAGATAAACATTGAGTCACTGCATGGCACAGCGATTCTTGGGTATGTACCACTCCCAGGGAATGAAATGAAAGCATCTGTCCACACCGATACCTGAAAAGGCATTTTCACAGCAATGTTATTCATAACAGCCAAAAAGTAGCAGCAAGTCAAAGGTCTACCGATTGCTGAATAGATATGTAAAACATGATAGGGCCATACAATGGAATACTGTTCTGCAATAGGAAAGAATGAAATAGCGATAACCTTGAAATTCACATTACGTTAAATGAAAGAAGCCTGAAACTAAAGATCACATTGTGTGAGTCTATTTATACACGAAAGTTCCAGAATAAGTAAATTTATACAGATAGAAAGTAGATTAATGGTTGCTTACGTCTGAGCTGAGAGTGAGGATGATGGTCAGTGACTGCTAATGGGTATGTATGATTTTATTTTGGGGTGATAAAAAGTTGTAAAATTGATTGCAGTGAAAATCATACACTTCAATGAATATACTAAAAGCCATTGAACCATACACTTTAAATGGGTAAATTATATGGTACATGAGTTATATCTCAGCAGAGATGTTAGAAATATCAGAATCATACAACACATTAAAAAATACAAGTCTATCCTTTCCTAGTACATGGGTTATCTCAAAAAACAGTTGTAAAAGAGTTGCTAAATAGAATGACCACGGGAGTTGTTCTAAAAGGCACGAGATGCATTTATAATCAATATACTTATTAAATAAAAATTATTCTGTTGAAGACTCAGAAATAATTGTATCCTAAAACAAACAAACAAATAACTTTCCCTTGGTCGACCTTCTTCCCAACCGTTCTCGTTCTCTACTTTCCATAGCCGTGCTTCTTAGACCTTCTCATCCATATACATTGCTTTGAAAACCAACTTGCTCAAAACAATAAACATGAATTATCTTACCCCATCTGGGACAGGAATTTGGGAGCTGCTTAGCTAGTAGGTTCTGGCTCAAAATCTCTCCTAAATTTGCAGTCAATCCATCAACCAGGGCCACAGTCACCTGAAGACTTGACTGGGGCTGGAAGATTCAGGCCCAAGACGGCTCATCCACATGTCTGGGAAGTTAGCAGTGGTTGTGTGTGTGCCCCCACAGGGCTGCTTGAGTGTCTTCATGACATGGCAGCTGGCTGCCCCCAGGGCAAGGGATTCAAGAGAATGATGCTTTCTGTGAGTTCAAAGCCCTTTTATAAGCCACTATATAGCTTTATATCTTACTATTCGTTTATGGTCTCATATAATTTATAGTTTCAAAGGTGGCATATTTTAAATTTATTATTACAAAGGAAAAATCTCCTTGTAACATTTAACACATCTGGCTTCATATACCTAACGTGAAAATCCCACGTGTACAATGGAATTTCCTCAGCCTTCTTTGCATCAAATAAAGGCCTCACACGCTTTCCCTTCCCCTTTCCCTCTATCTTAGTGATGTTGCTAAACTTTTTCTGGTTCATCTTGTTTTGTGCAGTTTTTTGAAACTATTTTAAGTCTTACAACTAATCTGTTCAAATTCAGTTTATTGAGTTGAGCTTAATTCTGCAATTTGTGTAAAATTATGTTAACCTGGATTTTGCCTGCAGTGATGGTGCCGTCCAGGATGAACTTACGTAGGTGCTGGCCTATGTAGTGTGATTTCACAGAGGTCCAGTCTAAAGAAAACTCCTGAAATCCTCATAAAATGCAACTCCTTCAGAGGTGCTGTCCCCAAAATTCTCATTCTGTTTTTTTCGATCTGAACCTTCTCTGTTGATAATTAACATTGCCTGAAAAGTAACATAGGAAGCTCTTCACATCACCTCCAGTTGATTCCTTGGGGTGGTCATTGTGATTCAAGGTTTGTGATGCTTTTGTTCTGCACAGTGAATAAACGGGCATGTTTTGATTAAGGGTAGGGACATTTTAAAAGGTTTAGGACTTAAAGTGATGCTGAGGCCAAGGTAAATCGCTGAAAGTGAGGCACTGATAGTCAGGACGGAAGGGCACTTTGGCAATAAGAGTGGAAGAGGACCAAGGGAGGGCTATTAGAGTAGGGAGTTTCCTGGGAATGACAGGTCCCACATCTTACAAGGGTATGAGCAGATGACCTTCCATCATGATCTGAGCCCTCCTGGACCTCCCTATTTTACACTCTTTGGGGTAGTTTTGCACTGACATCACACCGTCATCTACCTCTTCCCAAGGCCAAGACTAGTGAGCTGTCCAGCTTGTGATCCTGGTTATGGTTGAGCAGGTGACTCTGGACAGCACTTATGGACTCAGAACCCATTCCTTGGCCTTGCCATCAAGTACTGACCCCACCAGAGCACTTATGACGGCTGGTACAGGGACAGAAAGTGTTCAGGATAAACTGAACAAGAAATTGTGGTGTTGGCCCACACATATGACTCTTTACGGTTTGCTTCTGAGCTCTTTTAGACTTTTATTAGATTTTTTTGGAACGGCAGTGATGGGAAATTCAGAATGTATTTGTTCCAGGCAGTTGCTTGTCATTTTGCGTACTGTAATTCAGAAACAGAAGAAGTTACCATTTTTCAGGAAGAAAGAAATTAAGTGTCAAAAGCTGGTTGTTTTCTCTATATGCAATAATGCTTTCTTTTCCCCATCTTTGTTCAGAAAATATAACCTATGATGACTTGAGCACAATATAATTCACATCAGTTTCCATTTTCACAACTGACTCCAAGAAAATACCTTCAATTATTTCTGGAAAATATTTAGCTCTGAAAGGAGATGATGATAATGTATTGTTCTTTCAGCATCTAGTAGCTGTTGAATGGCCTCCATCACCAGCAGATACGGCAGGTTTAAATCAGCAGCATAAGCCTGTCTCATCCAATGTGCTGGCGAATATAAAATCCAAGGCAGAGGGGCACCATGGCAGTCACAAAAACATGTTTATTCCAGGGCCACAGGCTCATAACAGCTAAACCATCAAAAAGTCTATTCACATCCTATCGACAGGCATCCTGGCATGTTTGAGTCCCCTGAGATTCACCTGGGAAGGTGTCTTTTTAATACAGATTCCAGGGCTCCATCCTAGCAGATCTTTTTCTTTTTCTTTTTAGTTAACACAAAATAACTGTACATATTTATGGAAGACAGAGTGATATTTTGATGTGTGTTGACAATGCGCAACAGTGAAAGCAAAGCAATTAGCATATCTATCACCTAAAACGTTTATTGTTTCTTTGTGTTGTGAATATTCCAAATCCTCTTTTCGGTCTTGTTGAGAACATGCAATGAATTATAGTTAACCATGTTCACCCTACCATGCAGCAGACACTGGAATTCACTCGTCCTGCCTAGCTGCAATTTTGTACCCATTAACCAACCTCTCGCCACCCTCCCCTCCCGCTACCCTTCCTAACTTCTAGTACCCACAATTCTACTCCCGACTTCCATATGTTTATGCTTCTTTTAGCTCCCACATGCGAGTGAGAACATTCAGTATTTATCTGTCTGTGCCTAACTTATTTTGCTTAACATGATGTCTTTCAGGCGCATCCGTGTTGTCATGAATGACAAGATTTTATTATTGTTTACTGCTGAATAGCATTTCATTGTGTATAAACACCTCAGTTGCCTTCTCTATTCGTCTGTTGATAAACACTTAGGCTGATTCCATATCTTAGGAACTGTGAATAGTCTTAGCAGGATTTTGAAAACAAATAATAATAAATGAAAATTCCTCAGTGGCATAACCAAGTTTCCAAGTCCATAAAGTGACCAGAGAGTAATCTATGAGGGAGGTGGGATTTGAGCTAAACTTTAAACAATGATAATTTTAATATGAAAATGAGAGATGAGTGCACCTGGGTACGGGGCATGACAAGAAGACCCGAACCACAGAGATGGATGAACTGGGGGCACAGGGAGACAGCATTGTCTCTGCTAGACGGGATGAACATCGTCAGAAACGCAGTTGAGGTTGGAAGCTTGAGGAGAACTTGAATGGGAGACTACAGGGCATGCAGTAGACTACTACAAAGGAATGTGTGTTTTTGAGCAGTAAGAGGCTGACAGACTTTAACCCGGTACTCTAGGCCGATTGCACTGAAGGGAGAGACTGTATGTAGCAGACCACTGTAGCAAGCCCGGAGCAAGTGTGGAAGTTGGGAGACCATGGAGTAGGGTCACAGCTATGGGGAAGGAGAGCAAGGGTTTTCCACTAATAAATATATTCTTGTTTCTTATTGCTAAGTTCATGTCATGAATTTATACGTAGAAAGGTAACTGGAGGTGGCCGCAAGGATGTGTGCAAGGAGCTGAGGCCTCCATCTGGGCTAGCATGGCCCCGCAGCACCAGCTGCCTGGCCTGCCTTCTGCTGCCACGGTCTCTCCTTGATTCTCTCTACCTGGCATGCTCTGCCCCTACGTCTTTGCATGGATGGTTTATTTTAACCATTGGACCTCAACTCCCATGTCACTGTCCAGGGAAGCACAGCCCCTCAATCCGAAGAACCGGGGATGTCCATTTCTCTACAAGTCACACTCCCCTGGTTTTTATCTTAGTGCTAATCTCTATGGTGGTACTTTCATGTTACCGAGTTTATTTTCTTATTTCTATTTCTCTCTAGAAAACATAACATCCAAAAGAATTAGGGGCCTTTATTGCCTTGTCCAGAACTTCATTTCCAGAGCCTACATCAGAGCCTGGCACATAAGAGACATTCAACAAATGTTGCTTGAGTAAATAAAGTTTTTAGAACCTGTTTCTCCAAGAGCTTTCCTGCGCGCATTTCTCGTCATTGTTTCCTGCTTGCCAGTACAGTGCTAAGACATTACGTAAGGGATACCTGGGTAGAAGATTACATTTTGGACATTATTGTTCTCTGATACTAAATACAATGGCCCCTGCTTTATAGACTGAGTAGAGAGATTGCACCGTGATTAAAATCCTGCCTCAGATTCCACAAAGAAATTAAAATTAAATTTGCTACCCTCAATAATATTTGTCAGGAATTCTCCTACTCACTAACTATCCAAAAAACTAGTTATATAATCTTGGATGAGTTGTTTCTCCTCTTTAAACTCTGGCTCCCTTAATTATGAAAGGGCATTTTTGTCTTGAATATTGATTTTTTTCTCCTGACTTTAGTCTCTCTCATGTGACCATGAGTCTTTGGCTGTTTCCTGCTGGAGTCTGCAGAGCAGGAGAGGGCAGAGCGCCGAGGTGCGGTGAGAGCAAGGTGGCCGTGCAAGGCCCAGCACAGCTGCTCCCCGGCATGGCACCGGGTGGACACCTGAGAAAGCTCGCTCCCTGATTGCTGCAACCATTTAGTCTTCGGGCTTTGAGTGAAGCCTGGTCATTCCCCAAATAGGATTCTAGCCTATTTTGTTTGAATACATCTTTTTTTACCTGTTTGTTGTTCATCTACATATAGTACTGAATCTTTTCCACTTTAAAATTGTAGTGTACTGCCCCCTCTCAACAGACTCTTATCCTTTCAAAGGAAACATACCGGGGGTCGGAGTGGGGGAGGAGGGTTTCTTTAAAGTGTTGTTAAAGAATTGACTTCCATGACCTGGGTCCCTCCAAAGCTTATTAAATGCTAATAATAAATACTGTTTCAATTGGCAGAAAAAATCTTAGAGCACCCTCTGAATTTATAAGACCAGCTATTTTGTTCAAAAGGCCCATTGGACACTTACAACTGACTTGTCTCTCTTATCAATGTGTTTCTCAGCTCTGTAGAATGCAATACCAGACATAACACAATCAATAACCAAAACCCGCAGAGAAAGCAAAGTTTTGAAGAAATCACAGTAAGATTTTAGAGTTTCTTCTGAAATTGATGTATTCACCTCCCATACATTTTTTTGGAAAATAAAATTCTCTAACCTCTATATTATTTCAAATTCTAAGCTATAGAGTTCAGAGACTGTATATTTAAGGAAACAGAGAAGGGAAATTTGTGTAATAAGGTTTGTTTTCAGCTACCATGGCATACTCTGCAAAAACATGAGCTTTGATTTATTTTTACTTTGTGACAGTCTTGAGATGCTCATATATGCTCTTTTCATAGGATAAAAATGGTTTTTCAAGGTCATTACTTACACAATATACAAAGAGGATGTTTTAAGAAGAAAAAATAGGAAGAAATGCTGGAACATTCCTTTAGATATTGCTAAACTGAATTCCTAACCAGAAATTTATATCCCTTTTTAGTGGACTATGAAACACTCCAAAAGCTATCGAAAGCAATTTCCGAACACAACAGGAATCTAAATAAATTAGGTTTTATTACAGATAGCAGGAGCTCGCTCTCCTCTTGGGTGCAGATGGTGACTAATGGGTTGGGTTTATTAAGCTCTATCATAGTTTTTCAGTGGGATATAAAGTCAGGGTTCAGAAGATATCTCCTCTGGCAAATCTCATTTCCAAACCTTCCTAATTTTCTCTCAAATTAAGAAAAAAGAAAGTTTTGCTTCTGAACTGTTTTCTCTACTTGAAGCAGCTTCTTTCAGAGCTGTGCACCAAGCCAGTAAGGACTACATGAGGTCGGAGTGAAGCTTCAGAGAGCTTGGCAGAAATTGCATTTGTTCTCTTTCAAGAAGCCACTCTGAGGAGATGAACGTCCCACCCAAATCATTCTCATACTTAGGCCTATGAAGTGCCAAGGCCCTAATGTTAGTCTAACCACCTAATGACAAACAAGAGCAACTTCAACAGAGCAAGTATTTGGT
The DNA here is from genome assembly GCA_963574885.1 of Lepilemur ruficaudatus. NCBI lineage: Eukaryota > Metazoa > Chordata > Mammalia > Primates > Lepilemuridae > Lepilemur > Lepilemur ruficaudatus. The sequence continues at coordinate 15,476 of CAUYRT010090281.1, read as the reverse complement.
TAGTCTGCAACTGCAAACACATGGGACAGCTCATCTTCTCTAGAAACCGGCTAGAGAAAAACTCACTTTTAAGATTCCAGATGAAGCCCTCTAACGCTGCTTTATACACCGAGAAATAGCTTCACTGCATTTCACATCCTACATAATCCCCCTATATTTAAAGGAATGATAATTTATATATACCCCGTAATGATCTCTTGCTGAGAAAGTAATTGCCTTCATTTAAGACTATGTATCAATGAATAATGATGAGATTGCTTCCAATTAAATGAATGCTGATACAGTAATGCTCTGATATGTACACACGGATTTGGTAAGATGATGGTGTTTCTTGACAATCAGTGTTGTCAAAGGCAATGATTTGTCTGCCCATGGTAACTAACTTTCAGTGTATGCAGCTCCGTGCTAATTGCCTATTTGTCCTACTTGGTTTTTTTAATCCAATAAGATGACAGATATCTTACACTTAAAAGCATAGTAAGGTTTTCCCTATGTTACTGACAGGTACCCCTCCATCTGCCTTTTCCTATAAATGGCTCTTACACCACATACCAGCCTTCCACGTGTTTAAAATGAAGCTCAGTTGCCCAGAGAGTATGCAATGGCCAAATTTCCTTAGAGGTGATGTTTCAGCAGGTACAGTTCTGCAGATGTGATGGTACCTTTTGGAAGCCTGTACTTCTCAAGGTGAGCAGCTTTCAACACATTTTTAAAGGCTTCAACTCAGAGAACAGCCAGATAGAGACAAGAAAAGCCTTCATGGAAAACAGTTCCTGAACAACAACAAAATGAAAACCTTGTATCACAGACAAACCTCTGTAAGAAACTTCAGTCTCTTACACTTGACTTTGGACCTAACTTGGAAATGACGGTGAGGAATTCCCAGAGGAACATCAGTGTGGCAACAGGGCAGAACAATTTAGCCTAAAATGTTGTAGGGCAGGCAACGTTGAGAGAATTTGGAACCAACTGCTGCAGATACCGTGACTCCGATGTAAAAAGAGCATTGTGCCTAAGCCACAAGGAAAAGATGCCTCACCACAGTTCAGTTACTTTGCACAAACAAGTAACATACAGTCATGCAGCTCTGCCACAAACCCTGGTTTATTTTTGTCAGTTGGATGGTGTATGTGTGTGTGTCTATCACACTCTGAGATGGAAGGATTAAGTGGAGTGGATTTAATAGGGTAGGGAAATACAGACTAAACTGTGGGGACAAAGGCTTAATGGCCAGTGAGATGCCTAAGAGTGTTCACTGTGATGATTTTGGACTTTTGACTTTCCAGATCTTTTAGAAAAGTCTGAATGATGTTAGCAAATTAGCTGTCCAGTCTCTCCCTGCTTGACCTGGGGAGGAGTGGGGGAAGTGGCCGTAGTGGGGGATGGTAGGTGCAGGCATGGCGCAATGAGGAGAGAAAAGCAGGGTGAGAAGTGGAGACACGCTGGCTCCAACCTCTAAACAGCATCGCCCTAGTTCTGTGCTCATGATTACTATGGAATGAAAAATTAGGCACTAATTAAGATTCCATTTGTGACCATGTGGCGGGTGGTTTGGAGAGAGCCTGGCAGCAGGGTGGTGCCATGAGGTGAGTGACAGGGTCTAAGGCAGAGCAGGGAGAGGCTGGTGAAGGGACTTGCCAGGAGAAAATGTGCAGATGGGAATGTTCGTTCTTGGTGACTGAACGTAGCCCGTCAGAGAGATGCAGACGTCCAGGGCAGATGGGAAGAAGGCGAGGACTTAAAATCTCACCCTAAAGGAGCCTATTAGTTCATGCAAGTTATAAAATAAAAATAAACACAATGCATCACATCGCAGAAATAGAGCAGTATTAATATATGTATAATACACTGAAATACTGTTGTTACATAACTTTCTCATAATAAATATGTTGTTCCATACAGACAAACTATGATACATTCAGGCAATGGAATATTATTTAGCTACAAAAGAAAATGTGCTATCAAGCCACAAAAAGATATACAGACAAATGCATTTTGCTAACTAAAGAAAGCCACACTGAAAAGCTGCATACTGTATGATTCCAACTCCAAGACATTCTGAAAAAGGGAAAGGTATAGCCACAGTAGAAAGATCAGTGGTTGCCAGGGGTTCATGGCAGGGTCGGGAGAGGGATGATTATATGGAGTCCAGGGGATTTTTAAGGCAGTGCGACTACTCTGTGTGCTACCATAATGGTGGATGTGTGGCACTGCATACTTGTCAAAACCTATATAGAATGTACAACACAGAGAATGAACCACAGTCTAAACTATGGCATGGACTTTATTAGTAATAATATGTTGACATTGGCTCATCGATTGTAACAAACCTACTACATTAGTACAAAACGTTAGTAACAAGAGAAACTGTGTGTGTGTGTGTGTGCGTGTGTGTGTATGGGGTATATATGGGAATTCTCTGTACTTTCTGCACAATTTTTCTGTAAACCTAAAACTGCTCTAACACATAAACTGTATTAAGATTTTTTAAAGTTTTTTTGTATAAATTTAAAATGACATGAGTTGAATAGCACGTAGGACTCTTTTTGTCTTTTTTCTTTATTGAAGTATAATTTACATATCATGTCTTTACTCCATTTTAAGTGTAAAATTAAATGGTTATTAGTAAATTTACCAAGTTGCACAGCTATTCACATAAATCAGTTTTAGAGGATTTCCCACCCCCTATTGAGACCCCTAATACCCATCCCCAAATAAAATTCAAGCAAGCCCTTCCCCTTCACAGTGCTCACCACATCTCTCGGATGTGGGACTACCCTGCACTGCCCAAATCCATAGTGAACACTACCACCATTTGAGCACCATAGTGTTGATCAGTAAATACCAATTTGATGGCGAGTACAAGTGAGGCCCATTCTTCGGGTCTTGTATCACCTCACTTTGAATAATGGGCTTGAGCTTAATCCAGGATAATATAAGCGGTGCTAGTTCACTATTGTTTCTTAAAATGGAGTAATATTCCATTGTAAACATATACAAAATTTGACAATCCACTCATGAATTGACAGGCACTTGGGTTGTTTCCACAACCTAGCAATAGTGAATTGTGCTGCCATAAACATTCGGGTGCAGATGTCTTTATTATAGAATGTCTTATGTTCTTTTGGGTAGATGCCTAATAAGGCTATTGCTGGATCCAATGGTAATTCTATTTTTAGCTCTTTGAGGAATCTCCAAGTTCTCTTCCAAAAAAGGTTGCACCAATTTGCAGTCCCAGCACTGTAAGTGTGTTCCTCTCTCTCCACATCCTCACCAGCATTTGTTGTTTTAGGATTTTTTGATAGAGGCCAATCTCACTGGGGTTAAGTGGTATCACATTGTGGTTTTGATTTGCATTTCTCTAATAATTAGAGATGTTGAACATTTTTTTTATGTGTTTGCTGGCCATTATTCTGTCTTCTTTGCAGAAGTTTCTGTTCATCTCCGTTGCCCATTTATAAATGGGGTTGTTTGATGTTTTCTTGTTAATTCTTTTGAGTTCTAGGTAGATGCTTGTTATCAGACCTTTGTTGGAGGTGTGGAGAACAAATATTTTCTCCCATTCTGTAGGTTGCCTATTTGCTCTAGTAATAGTTTCTTTGGCTGTGCATAAGCTTTTTAATTTGATCAGATCCCATTTGTTTATTTTTATTGCTGCACTAATTGCTTTGGGGGTCTTCTTCAAGAATTCTTTGCCTAGGCCAATGTCTGAAAGGGTCTTTCCAACATCCTCTTCTAGGATTCTTAAGGTTTCATGCCTTAAGTTTAGGTCTGTTAACCATCTTGAGTGTATTTATGTGAGAGGTGAGAGGTAGGGATCCAGTTTCATTTTTCTGCATGTAGCTATTCAGTTTTCCCAGCACCATTTATTGAAAAGAGATTCTTTTCCCCAATGTATATTTTTGTCTGGTTTATCAAAGATTAGGTTACCATATGCAGATGGTTTCATCTCTGGACTCTCAGCCCTGTTCCAAAGATCAATGCTTCTGTTCTTGTGTCAAAGATCAATGCTTCTGTTCTTGTGCCAATACCAGGCTGATTTGGTTGTTATTACCTTATAGTACAACTTGAAGTCTGGAAGACCGATGCCTCCCAATTTGTTCTTTTTGTTTAAGATTGTGTTCACTCTATGAGGTCTTTTCTGGTTTCTATGTGGATAGGATTTCTTAAGATAAATTTGCCTTAGTTTATTTATTTGTTGCTATCATTTTTAAAATATGCACAGGACATCATTGTTCTATGCCTCTAAATGCATGTGAGTATTTTTTCTTGGAACAATTCTAAGAAATTGATATAATAGATTATATTTAAAATTATAGTATGCATCTTCATATTTTCTCAAACATGGTTAAACCAATCTTCACAGATATCCTATTATATAATTTTCCTGTAAGTCGTGTTTTTCTTAGTTAATCGTAGAAATGTTACTATTACCATAGTAATATTTTTCTTGTTACTAACACACAGAAGACATAATTCTTGTCCTATAGGAACTTATAGTCAGCAACTCAGTGGTTGATAGGAAAACAAAAGAGGTGATCAAAAAATAGAGAAGACAATAATGAACTTTCCAGAAAAAGAAAAAGAAGGTAATGGTCATTTTTTAATATGTCCTTTTGACATTGATTAAGGTTTTATTCTCTTGTAAAGTCTGCAGAAGTGAGTTTTCTTATTGGAGATCTACATGACCACGAATCTCCACCACGGATTCAGGGGATTCCTCTTGACTATTGTCCTGAAAGCAGTATGGAATGGTGGAAACACCACCTGTCACTGATGACAGCTGCTGCTTCCAGAATTCCATTAAATAATTGGTTATCCTCGCCAAGTTATATATCCTTTGTGAGCCTTAATGTTCTCATTTGAGAACCCTCAAAAGTTCTTTATGGATGTAAAATTAAGCTATTTTAAGAGTCAATGAAAATATATTTAAATAGTACATTCTTTCAGTACAAACTTTAGTTTGCATCAAAGTCAAGAGACAGGTTTTCCACAACACAAATTTCAAGGTCCTACCATCAGAAATCTTGGTTAGAACCTGGAAATTTGCATCTATTACCATTAGCTAGGTGATGCTGATGCTGCTGGACTTGGAACAACACTTGGAGAACTACTGCCTTTAGCATGCTTCTCAGGAACTTAAGAGATGCAGGTTGAAAGAAAGCCTGGGAAACAGCACACCACTGAGGATTTCTAATGATAGTGAGATAGGCTCTAGAGACAACAAGCATGGAACCGACTCGTGTTTTCAAAGAGGCCATGTGGATTTGCAACTCAAGGAAGACATGAGCAGAGTTTGGACCAGGGGAAGGGGAAGGATAAAAAGTGATTAATTCAGACCAATTCAGGAGTTAGAACCAAAGGATGTCAGATTGTAGATTGGGGATGAAGACAAGGGAGGAGTCACTGATGCCTTCCTTGCAAATTTCTGGTTCAGGCAATCAAGTGGATGATGGTATCATTTGGATTGCGAAACAGAGTCACGGGCCTCCTAAGAAGGCTAGTCAACATGTATGTGAGTACCAAAGGTCGTAGTGTCACAGGCAGTCCCATATGTCTGCACAAGGACAGAGAATCCAATGGAACCAATAGGAATGATATCCGCAGGCCTAATGTGACCTTAAATTGAGAATAATTCTGCCAGAACTGAGATCAAATAGGGAGGTCAGGGAGGAGGGTGTTCAAAATGAGATTGGTTTTATTTTCAAATTATGTAGTCTACTGTAAGGATTTTGAAAAAGACTTTGAAACTTAAATAAGTAATAACAAGGTTTGGGGCATCTATAAAAGAATGTTAAAGAGAGAACTGTGGTAGCAGCAGAAAAACCTCAGAAAAATAAAATAACAGATTCATGAACAAGTCAAAAGCACAAACACACAGACACATGCAATAGAAATGGAGAGGAAAAAATGAAGGCTGAGTTCTTTAAACAGTCTTCTTAGCTTATGTTACATAAATAGTAGTAGCTTTTAAATATATATTATATAATTATATATATGATATTATATATAATTATATAATATATATAGCTTTTAAATATATATTCACACATATATAAATATATATTATATATACCTAATATTATATATAACATATATAGCTTTTAAATATATATATACACATATATATATTTAAAAGCTACTACTATTTATGTAACATAAGCTAAGGAGACTGTTTAAAGAGCACCTACAAATGCAAAAGAAAACCATCTGAAAGAAAAACGTGCAGAGGATATACAGCTAGCTAAGGCACAGAAAGGAAAAAAAAGCAAAGCATCAATAAACATTTAAAAATAAAAAATATATATATACACACATATATGTATAAATTGATTAAATAGATGAAAGAGTGAAAAGTAATAGGTTAATGCCTAAACAATGTAAACATCTGGGTGTTAGGTTTATGACTTATGTTTATTTTCTTATACAAACCTGTTTCCTCAATTTACTGTGATCAATATATTATACTTTTAAGACTTGAAAAAGTTATTGAAATGCTCATTTAAAGACTTGTTTTTGAATAATAGAAGAATAAAAGCATGATGAAATTCTGTAGAGAACAGATTAATATTCGGTTTTCTCATTCTACTCTCTCTGCATCCCAAGACAGATTTAGGCAGCCCCACAGTGAACAGCCTAGCTCTCTTTGCTGAGTGATTGGCAGACGGGAGCCCCCTGACAGCTGCAGCCACATAGGCAATTTGATCCATTCTCGTTGGGAAGCCTGGGGCTAGGAGGCAATATTTAGAGAAACACTTAATGTTGAAACCAATTTGAAATACCAAGAAAAAGTGTTAGTGAGGCAGAACTGCTGCAGCCACAAATCACCACATCTGCAGTCCCTCAGAGACCAGGACAGATGTAGGTGCTCTGGCAAAATTCCCTGGGGAACTCTGGGCTCACTTCAGCCCCCAAACCTCCCATGACTCAGAGAGATGCGAATAAAAATCCCACACCAACACTGATGGGTGCCAATAACAAAAGCAGAACACGAAAACAAGAAATTTAAACAACACAATTCCCTGCCTTTTTCCTTGTCAAAAAGTAAAATAGGTGAATCTGATTTTAAGACCCATTCTTGTTTATATGAGTCAAGCTGTTAGTGGGCAAAGAAAACAAAAACACAGATTATTTCCCACCTCACATTGATCCTGATCTTTTCTTTCTATCCATCAATTTGCTGATCAGTTGGTTCTGATTCTGTGATCCTGTGACTTTAGGAATCCAAATATAGTTGTTCAAAGACACATGGCCTTTCCTTACTGATCCGTGTCCTCTGCCTTCCTTCTCTTTGGATGGGCTGGAATCATGAGCCTGGCTCTTGGAAATGACAAGTCACTTGCTACCTACACACATGCATACAATATTTTACTCCTTTCTTCTCTCTTTTCCATATTCTCTCAAAATTGACCCACAGAGTATTTTTAAATCTTTGTTTATCTGCATTGGATGGTTCTCACTTAGGTTGACATGGACATCAATTTCAGCCTCTGTTTAAGCTCTTCATCTCTATATATGTTATATTTCTTGGAGAACATGCAGTGGCCCGCTTCTGTTTCTCTCTCAACATGGACAAAACAGGTGTGAAGTGGCTGGATCGTGTAAGGATGGGAAATTGATGTGAGAAGTTTCTTGTCTCCTGTGCTACAAACAAGATGTCTTTCTTTCTTTCTTTTTTTTTTTTTTCATTTCAGCATATTATGGAGGTACAAATGGTTAGGTTACATAATATTGCCTTTGCCCCACCCGAGTAAGAGCTTCAAGTGTGTCTGTCCCCCCGAGAAGGTGCACACTGCACCCATTAGGTGTGAATACACCCATCCTCTCCTCCCCCCTCCCACCTGCTCGACACCCGATGAATGTTACTAGTTTTGTGCATATAAGTGTTGATCAGTTAATACCAATTTGATGGTGAGTACATGTGGTGCTTATTTTTCCATTCTTGGGATACTTCACTTACTAGAATGGGTTCCAGCTCTATCCAGGATAATATAAGAGGTGCTAGTTCACCATTGTTTTTTGTGGTTGAGTAGAACTCCATGGTATACATATACCACATTTTATTAATCCACTCATATATCGATGGGCACTTGGGATGTTTTCACATCTTTGTAATTGTGAATTGTGCTGCTATAAACATTCTAGTGCAGATGTCTTTTTTTTACAGAATGTCTTTTGTTCTTTTGGGAGGATGTCCAGTAATGGGATTGCTGGATCAAATGGTAGTTCTACTTGTAGTTCTTTGAGGTATTTCCATATTACTTTCCACAGAGGTTGCACTAGTTTGCAGTCCCACCAGCTGTGTATAAGTGTTCCTATCTCTCTGCATCCACCCCAAAATTTATTGTTTGGGAAATTTTTGATAAAGGCCATTCTCACTGGAGATAAACAATACCTCATTGTGGTTTTGATTTGCGTTTCCCTGATGATTAGAGATGGTGAGCATTTTTTTCATATGTTTGTTGGCCATTAGTCTGTCTTCTTTTGAAAAGTTTCTGTTCATGTCCTTTGCCCACTTTTTAATGGGGTTGTTTGATTTTTTCTTGTTGATTTTCCTGAGTTCTATATAGATTCTAGTTATCAGCCCTTTATCAGATGTATAGCATGCCAATATTTTCTCCCATTCTGTAGGTTGTCTGTTTGTTCTTGTGATAGTTTCCTTGGCTGTGCAGAAGCTTTTTAATTTGATCATGTCCCATTTATTTAGTTTTGTTGTTGCTGTGATTGCCTTTGGGGTCTTCTTCATAAATTCTTTGTCTAGGCCAATGTCTATAAGAGTATGTCTTTCTAAGTTTCTCTGGGGCTCAGGCTGGGCTTTTTTTTTTTTTTTTTTTTTTTTTTTTTATTTAAACCCAGCAGTTTCTCTGTCCTTAGGCAGACTTAAAAGGCTGGGAGAAGAGTGGTTACCAGAATTGAGGGCTGTACCTGTAGCCTTTGGTAGTGGAGGAACTCTGACTTGAGCAAGCCACAGAGAAGTAGTCAGGAAGCCAGCCTCTTGTTCCTCCTCCGCCTGTTCTCTACGCAGGACCTCCCATGGGTTTCAACCAGTATCTGAAGGGATATATTCACTGTATGTTTGTACTTACTCTTGTGAAAGTACATGTGTATATCTGTCTATATAATTTTATTTTATATAATTATTATCATGATATTTTGTTTATAGAAATTTGCTTTTTCTTCTTAATAATACGTGAAAGAAATCTCCATGATCTCCAGTGAAAAGGCATGGGACTTAACCAGACAATAGTGATAATCAGTCTGTGAACAAAGGTTTTATTTCTGTAATACTACAAGAGAGTCAACTATTAATATTAAGGTAAAGTGAAGATCAGGCTCTGTTAGGTTTGCGTTTGTCCAGGAGTATAAATTCAGGTAAATAAAGTCTTAAAACATCTCAAATCACATGAATGGTAGAGAGTATTTTAGTTATTTTGCAACAAAGACTATTTTTCTGGGGAACAGAAAAGGGAACATTTCTGGCTAGAAATGTCATTAGTTAATCTCATATAAGGAACTTACTGAAAGCACAGAAAAAAAAATCTGAGCTGACATAGGGAGCTGAGTAATTTCTGAGGGGCTACTTGAGCTAGGAAAGGAAGTTATCTTTATTTATCCAAAAGTAACTTGAAAAGGAATTAGGATTTTAAACTTTTTGGGGGGAGGATAAGGAATCACATTATAGATATTTTTATAACTTTTCATATTTTCCACTTCTGTGCCTTCTCAGTATCACAGTGCATAAATGACTGGATATATTTCTGTATTAGTTATGAGCTATAAATGTATTCATTACTTTTATATTGAAGGGCATTTACATGTGTTCCAATTTTTCTTTATTCTAAACTGCATCAAACATCTTTTTAAAACTTTTATTGTATGGTTATAGAACATATATACAGAAAAGAACACATATGGACTTCAATAAATTATTATTAAGTAGATATATTTTAAGAAATAGATTTTTTCCTGGTTTTTTTTTTTTTTTTTGAGACAGGGTCTTGCTCTGCTGCCAGAGTAGAGTGTAGTGGTGTCATCATACCTCACAGCAACCGCAAACTCCTGGGATCCAGTGATCCTCTTCCCTCAGCTTCTCAAGTAGCTGGGACTACAGGTGAGTGCCATCATGCCTGGCTTATTTTTTCTGTTTTTGGTAGAGATGGGGTCTCCCTCTTGCTCAGGCTTGTGTTGAACTCCTGGCCTCAAGTGTTCCTCCTGCCTCAGCCTCCTAGAGTGCTAGGATTAAAGTTGTGAGATACCGTACCTGGCCAGAATAGAGTACTGAGAATTCCAGTAGCTACCTTTATCTCCTCTCCCAAATATTACTCTCTTCTTTCTCTCAAAACTTTTCAAGTACCATAGTTTCTAACATGGTATGTTAATTTTTCTATTTTTAAACTTTACATAAATGGAATTATCCTTTAAGTAGTCTCTTTCATCTGTGTTATTTGGCTCAAAATCATAATTGTCATATTCATTTATCTTTTAACATGTAGTTGCAGTTTAACATTTTCATTATAGTGCACCGTTCCATTGTACTTATCATTTGAAGTGAATATATATTTGGATGGTTACTAGTTTGTGGCTATGATGATAATTCTGTAAGTATTCTTGTACATGTACATTCATATATACATGCAAGCATTTCTGCAAGATATTGCCAGAATATATTTTATGTTTAAATTTAGTAGATGATGCCAATATGTTTTCTAAAATATTTGAAACAGTCAGTATTAGGAAGTGACCTATTGTTCCACATTCTTTACCAAACTTAAAGTATCAAAGTTTTTATTTATATACATTTTGGTGAATATGAAATGGTATCTCATTATTGTTTTATTTTTTCATTTTACTGATAATAATACAGCTTTATATCATTATTGTCCATTTTTACATTCTTTTGTGAAGTACCTTTTTAAGTTTCTTACAATTTTTATTAGATTGTCTTACTCATTTGTAATTAATTTCTAAGTTACATTTTTTATTTATTTGAAAGTGTTCGTTATGTATCATGATGGGGGCTTTGTTTACATATATTAAAAATATCTTTTCTCCAATTGTTTTACTGAGGTTTCATGATAAATAGAAGTTGACAGTTTTTCTTCTTTATTATCACTGATTGATTTTCTTCACTGATAGAACTATTGTATTTTTTATTAACTTTTATTAATTTTAATAAGTTGTACTTTTCCAGGAATTAGTCCATTTCATCTAACCATTCCTTATTATTTCCATGTTCTTTTTTTCTATCTTCTTCAACCTATAGTGCCAATTTATAATAGCTATTTTATTATATTTATACCCTAATTCTATAATCTCTGTCATTTTTAGGTCTGTTTTTATTAATTGATTTTTTTTCTAGTTATGGGTGCATATTATAGCTTTCTTATGCCTGGCAATTTTTATCTAAATGTTGGACATTTTGGACTTTATGTTTTCAGTTGCTAATTTTGATGTATTCATTTAAATACTGTTGGACTTGGTTCTGGCATGCATTGTCTGAGAATTGGTGTATTCCTTTCCATGCAGTTTTCAAGCTTTGTTACAGTGGGTCCAGTCTTTATCATAGGGCCAATTTAATCCCATTTCTAAACCGATAATACTCTGAAGACACTACCTAATGTCACATTTTATGAAATTTTTTATCAATTCAGCTATGAAAGTACAAATTATCTCCAAACTGTGATCCCTGATAGAAAAAAAAAAAAATGAATGAAAGGGGTGTTATGATTGTCTCAGCTTTCTGCCTGAAGGCAGTTTCCAGGTTGGCAGCACAGGGAAGGGAGAATAATCAGAGCCTGGTCATCTTGTTTAATTGAATAGACAGAGATCAGAATTAGGAGAAAACAGCCAGAATCTGCAGAGTAGAAAATAGAGGTGGAATCTGCACAGAGAAAGACTTTCAGAGGTTACAATCCTGAGAAGCCACTGCCCAATGACTAAAGATTATTGATTCATATTATGCGTTTAGTTTTCTAAGTGTTTAAAGTAGGAGCATAAATTTGGTTCCTATTAATCCAACATGGCTGGAAGTGAAGTCACAATAATCTCCTTTGGCAAAGGGATTCAACTAAGGATCACATGTTGCACCCAGTTGTCACATCTCTCTAGTCTCCTTTAATCTGGAACAACTGCTCAGTGTTCCTTTGCCTTTACAACCTTGATTTTTTGAAGATTAAAGCCATTTTGTAAAATGTTTCTCAACTTGGTTTTGCCTAATGTTTACTTATAACTTTACCCAGGTCATGCATGTTTTGGATAGAATATTAGAGAATTAATTGGTGCCATGTTCTCCCTGCATTCTCTCTTGTGGTGCACAATATTGATTTGCCCATTACTGATGGTGCGAATTTCTCACTTATTTAAAGTGGTGTCTGCTACATTTCACCATTGTAAAATTAATTCTGTCCCCATCATAAGTAGTATACATTTTTGAGGGGATACTTTGAGATCACATAAAAATTTTCTTCCTAATTTTAGTATCACTCATTACTGATATTTTTTGCCTTAATTTATTTTAATATTATAATTATATGGTTACCAAATGCTGATCTTATAATTCCATCATTCCTTCTATATGTATTATTAATACTTTAAATTCTAATGTAAAAAAGATCTTTTTTCTTTATTTTAATATTTATATCACTACGGATTGATGTGTAGATTGATAGATTCTTATTTTATTCAGTGGGTTAGAACTCATTACTCCTATTAGTTATTTTAATACTCATATTCCCTCAAATTTGACCTAGAACCTTTGAGTTGATTCCTGTTCTTTTAAAATGTTCCCATAATACTTTGTGCCTATTGTCAGGCACAAAATATTCCAAATTCATTTTTAACTTTCTTTGTTCCAGCTCTAAGATTAGCTATTTCCCCAAGCCCTAGGTCCTTTAGTGTGGAGTTGTTTTATATATTAATATACATATTTTTGTGTGTGTGTATATTTTATATACGTGTGTATACATATACCCATATAAATATATAATATATAATTGTGTGTATATGCACATATATATCACATATATTAATAAGTATATGACACATATATTATGCATTATGCAATGATTTGTATTTGTGTGTTTATATATACACCTATATTTATTTTTATATCTACCTAATAAACATTCAGAACCTTGAGTTTATACTGATACCTCTAACAAATATCAACACCACAGTGTTCATTCTGGCTTTCCATATTTTCATATTTATACCTTTCTTTTCTGAAATAAGAACCTTGCCTTCCATTACCCTCAATGTATTTATCTGTTCATTCCCTCTGTGTTGCTGCTGCTCTGGAATCTCATTCAGGGGACCACATTACATTCAGTCATTATATTTCCTTGGGCTTCTCTAAATGGTGACAGTTTTTGATGACTGTGACAGTTCTGGAGAGTACTGGCCATGCACTTTTTAGAGTGTCTTTCATTTTGGGTTTGTCTGATGTTTTTCTAAAGGCTGGACTGAGATTATGGGTTTGGGGGAGGAAGATCACAGAGGTAAAGTACCACTCTCATTGCATCAAATCAATGGTACATTCTATTGACATGACGCCACTGATGGTGTTAACCTTGATCAGCTGACAAAGGTGATGTTTGTTAGGTTTATCTACTGTAAACTTCCTCTTTTACTCCTTTCCATCCAGCAATCTTTTGAAGCAAATCACTAAGCACAGCTCACAGTTAAAGACAGAAGTGCATTAAGCTGGAGAGAGTGGTATGAAAATACATATTTTTGAAATGTGCTATTAGGATTGTTTTTTCTTCTTTTGCCATATATAATGATTTTAAACATGCTTTTAAAACATGTCTGATTTTTGTAAAACTTATGTAAATTTCTTGGGTTTTATGTTGATTTGTTTGCTCTGTTTCATGGTGCTTTGCTTGTTTGCATGTTTTGTAAGTTTTTATTGCAAGGGTATTGTCAATGGAATTTTATCTGTGGCAATCATATGCAGCATCACATGTAAGACACTACTCACATTCCACATCATAGCCTTTCAGCCTAAACTGCTTCTTGTTCGTATTGTCATTGTGGTGACCAGCTCTCCTATGATTCCTGCTGAATTCATGTAGGCACAACCCAACATCACCTGGCTTCATGCTCACACTACTTCCCTCTTGCCTCTTGCCCGGGCTTCTCTTTTGATGGCAGGGTTGAGAACATCACAGACCTGGATCAGCAAACCCTGGTAGAGTGGGGTAATTAATGCGTCCTGTGGCAAGCCTTTGACGAATGAAACAAAGGAGCCAGAAGATAGAGCTGTCCCTTGCTTCTTCTGGGAAGACTGCCAAGATAAATCATATGGTTACTTGGAGGAAAGTCCTATGAGATCAATAAGCAGTCACACTGCCCAAAAACACATCCTCATATTGACAGCTTTTCTTTCTTCCCAGTTTAACTCCCTTTGTCTTTCACACTCATCTTAGTAAAACAGTAAAATAGTAGCCCCTACATTTCTTGCCACAGGCTCAGCTTTTGAGAGAACCTAGGCTAAGGACAACTGTCTCCGCATAGTTGTGAGATGTTACCAGTGTTGGACCACCTTTTGTCTAAATTTACCAGCTTGGGGTTTTATGAACCATGCAGGCATCAAAAATTTCAAATTTAAACCCATATGAAAAAGCCATTATACTTATAAATTCTCAGGGGATATTTTTCTTTTCCCTTATTTAAAATTTATGGCAAAATAGACTCATTTTTTTTTCTTTATCTCTGAGGTGCTATTTTTTAAAAACAGTCTAGTCTATCTTACTACTGAAGATGAAGCATTTTTAGCATCACAGGTTTGCATGAAGATCTTAGTATTTAGTTCAAATTCTTTTCTTGTGATTGGCCTCTATCAAAAAATCCCAAAACAACAAATGCTGGCGAGGATATGGAGAGACAGGAATATTCTTACACTGCTAGTGGGACTGCAAATTAGTGCAACCTCTGTGGAAAAGAGTTTGGAGATTCCTCAAAGAACTAAAAATAGAATTACCATTTGATCCAGCAATAGCATTATTAGGCATCTACCCAAAAGAGCATAAGACATTCTATTATAAAGACATCTGTACCTGAATGTTTATGGCAGAACAATTCACTATTGCTAGGTCGTGGAAACAAACCAAGTGCCCGTCAATTCATGAATGGATTATTAAAATTTGGTATACGTTTACAATAGAATATCATTCAATTTTAAGAAACGACAGTGAGCTAGCACCACTTATATTAGCCTGGATAGAGCTTAGACCCATTATCCAAAGTTAGGTGTCACAAGATAGGACGAATGGGCTTCACATGTACTCACCATCATATTGGTACTGACTGATTAACACTATGGAGCTCACATGGTGGTGGTGTTCACCAGGGATCTGGGGGTTGGGGGTGTAGATCCACATCTGAGGGATGTGGTGAGCATCGTGGAGGGGAGGGGCATACCACTAACCCATGCTAGGGAGAGGCAAAGATACAAAATGTGACCAAAAGAAAAAAAA
>CAUYRT010090280.1:0-10343 GCA_963574885.1 Lepilemur ruficaudatus | reverse complement strand
CGGACCTGAAGCCCAACACTTAGCAACTTACATAAAGAGGTACTTCGCTGCAGCTCAACTCCATGGCTTCCGCATCTGCAATGAAAATAATAAACAAGAGCAGTTACTGTAGGGGTCCCAAGTAACACACCAGCAGAGCTCCGCATCCCACCCTGACATTATCAGCATTGTGGAGACAGGGGTCAAGGAGTAATCTCTAGTTAGAAAGGAAAACTGCAGAGACAAAATCATAAAGAAGTGAGACGCTATCTACATAAAATACCCTTCCCCAGAAAAACAATGTGATGAACCCTCAAAAAATTAAACATAGAATTACCATATGATTCAGCAATTCTACTTCCAGATTTATACCCAAAAGAATTAAAACCAGGTACTCCAACAGATATCTGCACACCCAAGTTCATAGCGGCATTATTCACAATAGCCAAAAGGTGGAAACAACCCAAACATTCATCGACGGATGAAGAGATAATCAAAATGTGGTATATACATGAAATGGAATATTATTCAGCCCTGAAAAGGAATAAAATGAGACTTAAAGACACTATGCTAAGTGATGAGACTTAAAGACATCATGGATGAGACTTAAAGACACTATGCTAAGTGAAATACACCAGTCACAAAAGGACATAAAGCTATGTGAGTCTACTTATATGAGATCTCTAGATAGTCAAGGTCATAGAAGAAAAAGTAGAATAGAGGTTACCAGAAGCCAGGGATTGAAGGGAATGTGGAGTTAGTATTTAATTGGTACAGAGTTTCAGTTTGGGAAGGTAAAAAAAGTTCTGTAGGTAGTGATGGTTGCACAGCAATATGAATGTACTTAATACCACTGATTTGTACACTCAGAATATGGTTCAAATAGTACACCCTATATATATATTACCACAATATAAAAACATAGACAGTTAATTACAGTACATGTAGTATCGATATGAGGCAAAATAAAAATTTGAAAAAGAAATCCCCTCCACATTTATTTTTCAACATTAGTTCACACACACATGGAAAACCTATCACCCCTGACATTATCCCACTTACCACTCCCAGAACTCCAAGAAGGCCAACATAAGCATGTTGAAAATTTCACCTTTATTGCTTGGCTCATAGGCTATTCAAAAGCCAGAATCTGCTTTTGGCCAGATGAGGCAGAAGAGCACAGTGACAAGATAGTTCTGTGGCCTCTCTTGCACAGAGGGCCAGAGATTGCAGCTGCAAGATCACAGTGGGGGGATGCAGTCCACTGTCAAGCTAACCAACCTCTCTGCCAATTGCACACACCTGGACCTGCCTCTGGGTGTGCCTGCCCCTTTAAAAATAGCACTCAGAAGTATCCATAGTCAGATGGATGCATAATTAAACAATATTCCGTTGTACAAATATGTATATACAGTGGAATATTATTCATCCTTAAAAAGGAATAAAATTCTGACACATGCTGCAACATGGATAAGCCTTGACAACATTATCCTAAGTGAAATAAGTCAGACAGAAAGGACAAATACTGTATGATTCCAGTAATATGAGGAGCCTAGAGTAGTCAAACAGAAGCAGAAAGTAGAATGGTGGTTGCCAGGGTGGGGAAGAGGGGAGGTGGGGACTTACTGTTTATTGGATACAAAGTTTCAGTTCTGCAAGATGAAAGTGTCCTGGAGATAGATGGTGGTGACGGTTTCACAACAATGTGAATAGACTTAACACATGACTGATCTATACACTTACAAATGGTTAAGATGGTAAATTTTATGTATATTTTTCCACAATTAAAAACGAAAAATAGCCAGGCACAGTGGCTCACGCCTTTAATTCTAGCACTTTGGGAGGCCAAGACAGGAGGATTGCTTGAGGTCAGGAGTTTGAGAGCAGCCTGAGCAAGAGTGAGATCCTGTCTCTGCAAAAAAATTATAAAAGTTAGCTGGGCATGGTGGTGCACACCTGTAGTCCCAGCTACTTGGGAAGCTGAGGCAGGAGGATTGCTTGAGCCCAGTAGTTGGAGGTTGCAGTGAGCTATGATGATGCCACTGCACTCTAGCCCAGATAACAGAGCAAGATCCTGCCTCAAAAAAGAAAAAAAGAAAAAGAAACCCAGCATCACTCATCATACACCAACTATGAGCCAGGCATTATACAAAGGTGACCAGAACGTGGTCCAGCCCTCAAAGAGCTCCCAGATGAACAAATGAAAGCTAAAGATGGGAAGACAGTGAAGAGTGGCTGCCTGAGAATTCTGAATGGGACAGACAAGGAGACTCACTGGCCCCCGCCCTTTAGCCCCTCCCCCTGCACACCTGAGGCTGGGGCTCTACTCCTCAGGCCCAGCCAGGCTCTGGTTCCCAGGCCATGGCCCCACCACAATACTTTGGGGACATCTCTTAAGAAGACAGGCATATAGCAACCTGAATTGTGACATTTAGTACAGTAATCCCCAAGGATGTACTTGCGAAGAAAGAGAATATGAAAAGTTCTATTTTAATGTTTTTATAAAATGATTTAAATTAAGTTTTACTAATACCTCATGCACATACTGGCAGTAGCACCCTCATAGGTCACAAGTTACATTCCTTGAGTCATCGTGGGTGATGACCAAGGGTCCCACAAGGTGGAGGTTTGACAACCGGACCCTTCTCAGCCCTTGTTTTCAAAATGTTATGCCCTATGGCAGTTTATGTGGGCCCATTTACATAGGCTCATAGATTATCATCGTCAATATTTAATGAGTCTGGGATGAAAAAAAAAATTTAATGAAACTAGCTTTACAAACTGGACCAATGGCTTAAAGAGTCTGGGAAAGAAACTTCAGATGAAAGATGATACCAACAACAAGAATATGACAGAACCGAGACTCCCATTCCTAATACGAATTGTTCACAAGTCACACTATGAAATGAAAATAATGACCAACTCAAGAATACTAAGTTGATACTCTCAAAATTCTACATTATCAAGAAGACATTTAAAATATGAATTTCTATCCACTAGCATATGCCATGACCTCAGGATATCAGCAGCTTGTCATCTGTGTTTATAGTCATGCCATACACAATCTCAGTCTCTGACAAGATTTCCTTAACTTGATGGTAAAATTAGAAGACTCTTTCAAGATTTCCACTAAATAGCAAAAGAAATGTATTACTATAGTAAATGCAGTAGTAAAAAAAAAAATTAACTGAAATAATACAGAGAAATAAAGCAACAAACTACATTGCATTCCTTTATGAGTAAAACTGTTGAAAAGTACTGAATATTTTAAGAAACAAGTCTATTGGAATCAATTAAATTGTGCAGGAAGCTTGCTATACACCTAGACAAAAGTACAGGTGTTTCTCACGACTCAGCCTGTGGTGTTTGCTAAATTTTGTCTGACAATAAAATACACAAAACCACCATTTTTGGTGAGAATATGGAGACATCTTCCAAAGAATAAATTACTTCTTTAATAAAAAAAAAATCCTATAGGTGAACTGTTCAAGTACGATCACTGATAAGGCATTTGCTCTGATAAGAAGTTTAAAAAGCACCACACAAGAGATTCATTCACTTTGCCGTTCGTGGGCAAGTTAATTGCAACAAAGAACCTGAGAGCAAAAGCACACAGAGTTCTACAGCACATTAATCAATCAACCTGGTTAATTTTATAGAAATAATAACTTCAATATGGTCAAATCTTTACAATTTCTGTAATGAGATAGGGAGTAAATATGAAAATGTTTGCCACATTGAAGTGTTATATTGTGGCAAAGTGCTTTAAAAAGTTGTCAAACTCAAACGAGTACTATGTAAATTTCTCTTATAAAAATAAAAGTATTACAAACTTGCTGGGTTTTCTGAGATGAAAAGTGGTTGTTTATAGGTTTTTAAAGTAATAAATATGCATTTTTTTCCAAATAATTAGCTTGTTCCTTCAAGAAAGGGGTGATATTTTAATAAGTGAAAAAGAAAATCTATTTCAAAAGAAACAGGTTATTAATAGATAATGCAGGCCACAGTAAGAATATTTTGAAAGAGTATTTATACATTCTCATTGTTTTGTGATTTTACAGTAAAAATTTAAAGTTTGCCACCTATGAAAAGCTCTCACATCTGTATTCTATAAATTTTTGGAAAAAGAGCTAACTTTTTTTAATCTTTCAAAGAGTATTTCATGGGTTTTGTATTTTTTAAAATGCAACTACTTCTGATTAGTTTGCAGAAGGACTAATAGACATCAGGGAGGATGAAAATTTATTTACTATAATAGCTACAATTAAGCAAGAAATCTTTGCATAAGTGGTGTGTAGGACTGAAACATAAGCCTCTTGTTTATGAGTGCAGCCAGCAAGGCACTTCTTCTATTAGAATCTCTGTGTCATAGTGAGATCTCTTTTTCAGCTGCAACACTTTAAAACAAATTTCAAGGTAAATAGTAACTAGAGCGATACATTCAAACTGAAGTGTAACAAAGTATTAAAAATATTAAACCAAGGCTTTCAAAAATAATGGCATATACGCATCATATTACTTTCACTGACATGTTATATATATTGATGATTTTGCTGAGAAAAGGACTTTTAATAGAAAATTTTTACTATGTTTAATCTTTATAGCTTTTAAAATTTTTGTGTCTTAGAATAAACATTGCTACAGTAGTATGATTTATAAATAAATGCATTAAATAAGATACATGCTAACTTTTTTGTATAACTTAATAAGGGCACATGACAACACTTTGAAGATCTGCTCCTAAGAAGTAAGGCTTTTTCCCTACTGGTCAGGCTGTAAGTACTTATCCAGTAGTTTTCATCCAGGCTCGGTAGAATTAGGCAGGACCTGTTGAGTGTGGTGAACTCACAGGGGCCTGTGTAGTTCCATATTTATACTGAGAAGGCACATGGGAGCGGGACTACTGTGCAAAATCCAACATCACACAGCTTCATGGAGGAGCCAGTTCCTCCACGCTTTTCACTTTTCAGTCAATAGGAGGCCAACTGCATCAAAGGCCTGCCTCAAATTTGGATTATACTATGATCTCAGCGAAAAGGTGAAACATCAATGGCTAGAAAACATGTATTTATGTTTCACCTTGTATTTCATAACTCATATTTCATTATTCCTGCCTACTCCACCTTTTACCATTTTTCAGTACAGAAATTTAAAAGCCATTTTGAGCAGTAATTATTTTATTTTCTTTTTCAGAGAAACCACTTTTCATTCCTTGAAAAAAAAAAAATAAACTGAAACTGAAGTCCCCAGGGTTTTCAACTTCAGTCCCAATCTGCCTAAAACTCCTGTCAGAATTTCTTAGATAAATTGTAAAGAAAAGAATTGGGGGCAAATATACACTTGGTAAAACCATCAAACTTCAACTGAAATAAATTTTAAAATTTTCTATTCTCATTTGGATTTTCTCAAAACTATCAATGATTCCCTTGCACAGGAAAGAGTAGTATGTTCTGTGCTCACTTGCTGAGCCACATGGCTAAAACCATGCTGTGCCTCCTTTTACATCAAGTTTCATAATAAAACGGGTTTGTATTTGCTAGGCAAGTTCCAACTGACTAAGTTCTCCATGTGGTGTAGGTTTTTGTTATACAAATGCCATGCTCTATACTTCCTTCTATTCCTGAAGCTTGAGTTCTAAATCTTTCACATTCAAGTACTTCTAAAAAAAATTGAACTACATTTTCCAAAAATGTTTCTTGGGAAAGACAAACCAAAGTATTTCCAAAGTCTTACTGGCAGACACCAGAGAATGATTTGGGGCCTAACAGCCACAATGTTATTAAAAGAACGTCAAGATACAAAAGATATTTTAGACTTATGAGGAATACATAACATCCTAATATCTTTGATTGCTAGTTAACTCTAAAGAAAAGTATTAGACCATTTAAACAGGCTAAAAAAATTTTTTTTCATTAAAGAGGAAAGTAAATATACCATTCAACTTACACAGAAAAAAAAATCAGTTGACTTTATGAAATTCTGAATCTCTCATGTTTTTGCATCTAAATAAAATATTCAAAGACAGAATGAACTTAAAACTTATGACCTTAATTTTGTCTTCGAACATGCGTATATGCCTTTTACAAAACCAATTAACAAGTAATGGTCAGGCACTGTGTATATATTCTACAAACATGATCCTCACAGCAGCCTTGAGAGAAAAATATAGGCAGTCCTTGTTACTTGAATATTTCTTTCCAAGTCTCTACCATTATGAGGTTATACCAAGAAGCAAAGGCTATCTAAACATAAAAATATTCAAAAAATGAACTGATCACTTATAAAATTAAACCCAAACCAGCAATTCCATCCCTGTTCATTCTCTGCCTCCTCGCTCTACTCCATATGACATTAGCATCTATGCTAGAGCCATCCCATCTTTATAGAGAAACAGATTTGTTTTTTCTTAACCACTAGACAACCAGTGCCTTTTTTTGTAGATAGTTTGTTTGCTTTGATCTTGGTGTGGTCACCAAATGTTGTAAATAAAATACAAATCAATTTAAAATAAAATTAGAAATCTTTAGAGCATAAAAATTTTCATATAGTTAAGAAAAGTATCATTGGAGAAATACTGAAATTATATATGATGCTGTTGGTCAATGAGAATGTGACACAGACCTATTCACGAGTGAAAAAGAGAAAAATCATGACCAAATAGTGGCTTCAAAGACAATATTTCAATATTAAAGGAATAAGAGCACCTCCCCCCCCATGAGAAAATGGAAGAAGATCTTGGGTCTTTCTAATAAAAATCACCCTCATCATCATGTACTGAAAATCAAATGTGACAGCACAGATGTTATGTGTGCAATCAATTTTGTCAGAAAAATTCATCCCCCCAATTAATCATACACATACACAGAGGCATGATTCATTTTGTTCATTCTTAGAATTAGCACAAAATTGAATATTATAATTTGCATAAGATTACATAGTGAGGGCAGAGCTGGTATTGAAACACATTCTGCTCCAGAGCCTGTATTCCTGTGCTCCTACGCTCCCTTTTAGCCAAGGAAACAAAATATAAACTTTATAAATATGTTTATTTTCATACTTTTAGTTTCATTTTCAAAAAATAGAACCCCAGGCAAATCTTTTTTCTACCACTGTTTCCTATGAAAGAATCTTGTCCCCATTTCAAGTAGATTCACTTTAAGGAATGTTCCCTGAGACCTGCTGGGTAGAAAAAACAGTTTCTCCTACGGTATTCTCACAACACTTCTGACACCAGACATGCGGCGTTCCCCCCACCTGACATTGACCAAGCAATCAGTTCTGCCGTGGACACAGACTGGGTGTGCTCCAACCCAGTTCGATTCCCACACTATCTCCACAGGTTGAGAGTTCAGTCCCACAAAACTGTCCCCCACTTCTGATGCCAATTGAAAGTCCCCGGTTGTTTTACCTGTGCCCTGACCAACTGGCTCTAAGTTGGAGTTCCCATGCCCTCCTAGTTGGGTTCAATTAATTTGCTAGTGTGGCTCATAGAACTTAGGAAACACATTTACTGGTTTATTACAGGATATTACAAAGGGTACAGATGAAGAGATGTACAGAATGAGGTACGTGGGAAGGGGTGTGGAGCTGCCATGCCCTCATGGAGTGTGCCAACCTGTGGGAACTTCCACAAGTTCAGTTATTTGGAAGCTCTGCAATCCAATCCTTTTGAGTTTTTAATGGAAGCCTCATGACATAGGCATGGTCGATTACATCATTGGCCATTGGTGATCAATTCAACTTTCAGTCCTTCTCCCCCGCCCCCTTGGAGGTCAGGGGTGGGGCTGAAAGTCCTAATCCTCTAATCTTGCCTTGGTCTTTTCTGTGACCAGCCCCCATCCTGAAGCCATCTAGGGACCCCTAGCTACCAGTCACCTCATTAGCATACCAATAGACATCACTTAAGAGATTCCAAGGATTTTTAGGAATTATATGCCTGGAAACTGGAGGAAGACCAAATACTGTATGTATTTCACAATATCACACCCACTATCCTCAGGTAAGAGGACCTCCCAAGCTCCTGTGCCCACTTTACATGTCAGCAAAGTTGTGCCACTTCAGTGAGGCTGAGCAGCTTGAAGTGGCTGAGCAAGATGTAAATGCAGCCCGTCTACCTCCTGCCCCATGTTCTCTGTAGCCTCAGCAAAAAATCCTTTTGTAACATACATATGGTCTGAATGACAGTGACTTGCTTAGCTAAACGGCAACGATGGCCTCATGGTTAGGGGCATAGGTTTGGGAACTGGCTACATTGAATATCACCTGTGCTGTGTTCTAACTGCATGACTTTAAGTCCATCATTTCACCTCTCTGGGCCAGTTTATCATCTGTCAAGTAGAACTAGTCATAGTACCTACCTCATAAGATTATTGTGAGGATTGAGAGATTTGATAGAGCAAAAAGAGAAAACACTTAATGCCTATCAGAAGCACTCATGAAATGCTGGCTTGCAACTATAATGATGATGACGACGATGATGATGATTATGTGTTAAGCATATACAAAGGGTTTTTTAAGGCATTTGAATTTTTATTTCAAATAAAATCACCCAGAATCACTCAATATTAGACTGATCAAAATGATTCAGCAGTAATTGAGTCCTGAAATGGGCCTACCCTGCTAAGCCTCAACCAGACAGGAATCTATAGGGATCAGGAATACGAAAGCACATTGTACCAAATAAATATAAGACTGTAAAGCTCCATAGAATTTTATTTGATTTATAGAGCTGAATGGTGCCCCTACAGTTTGAAAATTCAAAGGGCAGAGTAGCAATTATTAAGGCAATTCTGTTGCCACCTCGGTTTGAAACATGTTGCATTTAGAAGGAAATGCTGATCCACAGCTCCTCAAACTAACTTAGGAATGCAGAATTATAATTGTTATAGTAACTGGAGAAGAAGGAAAGAACAGCAAACAACTGGGAGGTAAGGCCAAGCCTAAGTAAAATTCTTCAATGCCAGCACAATGGAAATGGGTAAGAAGAGAGAATTTTAGAAATAAACCTATTATTGAATACACAGTGGTGTCTACAGACCTGTTTCAGACTAGAGTTATGCAGGTCTAAGCAGCTTTAAGTGAAAGAGTTGAATTATTTGGTAAACTCAGTAGGGAGATGTCTGAGATTAGAAAGAAAATATCACAATAACTATTCAATAGGATCTCATTAATTCAAACTAATGGAGGTGGGGGGGGTGGAGAGGAAAGAGGAGAGCCAGTCAGTCTGAAATGGTGCAGCCTAAATTAGAGGATGTTTATAAAGTACAAAAAGGAGCATGAGCTAGCTGCTAACAAAATGTTCCGCCAAGCCTGTCACACTCACTTGCATTTCACAGGATATATTTGTACACAGAGTGATTAAGCCCTTAGAAAGATTTTTCTAAATCTATTGAACATCCCTTTTACAATCCTCCTTATGCTATTCATCTGTTAGTGTATTGTTCATTGTCAATGCAAAGCTCAATCATCACTCAACCAACTTGGGCAAGATATAACCTACCAAGGCATCAATTTCCTCATTAGCAACAGATCTTCAAAGTCCCTCTTTCATGTCCAAAAGTCAATTTATTGTCACTTACTATGTGCAAAGCACCATTCAGGCTGTCTTGGGAGGGATATTAAAATATATAGAATGCTGCCCCTCTCATTGATGAGCTCACATCAAATTTGATGCTAGACATCAAATTTTTTTGCTCAGTGAAAGTCCATGTGAGAAGGATAAAAAGACATGCTACAGATTGGAAGAAAATATTTGCAAGCCATATATCCAACACAGGACTAGTATCTAAAATACATAAAGAACTCTCCAACAATCCACTTAGAAAATGGACAAAAGATATGAACAAACACTTCACTAAAGAGGATACATGGATGGCAAATAAACACATGAAAAGATGTTCAACATCATTGGCCATTAGGGAAATGCTAATTAAAATCACAATGAGCTATTAGTATATACCATTCAAAATGCCTAAAATAAAAAATAGTGGAATCAGCAAATGCTGAAGAAGACATGGAAACCTGGATTCCTCACACATTGCTGTTGGGAATAGAAAATGATATATCCACTCTGGAAAGCAGTTTGGTAATTTCTTAAAAACTAAACATGCAAGGCCAGGAGCAGTGGCTCACGCCTGTAATCCTAGCACTCTGGGAGGCTGAGGCAGGTGGATAGCTCAAGGTCAGGAGTTCAAGACCAGCCTGAGCAAAAGCGAGACCCTGTCTCTACTATAAATAGAAAGAAATTAATTGGACAACTAAAAATATATGTAAAAAATTAGCCGGGCATGGTGGCGCATGCCTGTAGTCCCAGCTACTCGGGAGGCTGAGGCAGAAGGATTGTTTGAGCCCAGGAGTTTGAGGTT
>CAUYRT010090277.1:0-39300 GCA_963574885.1 Lepilemur ruficaudatus | reverse complement strand
GTGGCTGAAGTACAATGTGTGAGAGGCAGCACTGAAGGAAATGAAGCCAAGTCACATAGGACCTCTTAGGTCAGGGTGCTGATTTGATCTCACATTGAATGTTAGTAATGCCTAGGACTTGCAGGTGCTAGATTCACTAACTAGAAAAATCCAAAGACTATGTGGCCTCATCTGGAACAACTCGCCAGAATGACATAAAACACATAGCTATTGCTCCCAGTGGGTAGAGAAACAATATGGTGTACTCCTAAGGCACAAAAAGCAATGGTGATCTAGCACTTCTTGTATTATCCTGGATAGAGCTGGAGCCTATTCTACTAAGTGTTGGGCAGGTGGGAAGGGGGAGGAAGAGGTGGGTATATTCACACCTAATGGGTGCGGTGTGCACCATCTGGGGGATGGACATACTTGAAGTTCTGACTCAGGTGGGGCAAAGGCAATATATGTAACCTAAATATTTATACCGCTGTAATATGCTGAAATAAAAAAAAAACATAGCTATGACTTAAAGGCTTTTATAGATCTGTAGATCATTGGGGCACTGGTGAAGGTACAAATTCTGAGACCATTATCCATATGGGGTCTATAACCCAGGGGAGCTATAAGTGAAAAGGGGTAGCAAGCTCAGAATACTCAGGACCATGATTTGAGATAATATTTTGCTGTTGAGTAAGATTGCAATGCTTTGGCTTGGGACACAAAAAGTTTCTGACAATAATGTGAAATAATGAGAGAGTCAACTATAGATTTAGCATAACAAAAATAAATACTGAGATCTGACAGTGAAAATTTGGATTCAGCAACTCGATTTAGTTCTATTACATAACAGAACCTGCAGGGTTAGAGGGGCATGAGAACACTGGGCATGTGCATTACAGGGGCAGGGGTTGTTCAGCATATAAAGACAGACAAAGGACAACTTATATGACTTCATTAGAACTCCCTAGAATCCAGTGAATTATATGTATGATTTGATCATGACAATGGTGAGAGTATGCTAGCCACTCCCTCCTTACATCCCATCACTGACTTAGCTCATGAAATTTAAACAAGGAAGGTCAGCCTTCCAAATATAATAAAAAAAGCAAAAAAAAAAGAAAAGAAAAGAAAAGAAAAGAGAAAGAAAGAAAGAAAGAAAGAAAGAAAGAAAGAAAGAAAGAAAGAAAGAAAGAAAGAAAGAAAGAAAGAAAAGAAAGAAAGAAAAGAGAAAAGTAAAGAAAAGAAAAGAAATCCAACAGTTTTGGAGATCTGTGAAATTTCCTCATATCTGAACTCATCATGGAATTCCAAGACTAGGGGTTCCAGTTTGAAGCCACCATTCTCCTATTCTCTCCAACCTGCCACTGAAGTAGAATCAAACCAACAGGACTGCTTAGCAATCAGGGGGGAGCAAAAGATATTGAATTATTAACTTACAAGCAGCCCTTGATTCAGTCATGTCATTTCCCTTTTATCAGATGGAGGGGGCAGGGCAGCTTGCTCTGCTTAGGTCATTCATTCCCTTGGTTTCAAGAAGGGTGGGGAGAGCAGATATGGCTTTTTAATCATCTTTTTATTGTAAAATATAACACACATGTAGAAAAAAGCATAAAACATAAAGCTATAGATTAATTAATTATCAGGGAGCAAATAGCCATGTAGCTACCACACCCTTGTCAAGAAGTAACACCTAGAAGCCTCCAGTGTGCTCCTACCCAATCACAAGCTTCTCTGTTCCCCTAAAAATAACAGCCATCTTCTCTTTTAATGAAATCATTTTTTGTTCTTCTTTACCTTCTAAGGATGCCTCCCAAAACCCTATAGTTTAGATTTGCCCATTTTGAAAGTATATATCAGTTAATTCATATTTTATGTATGCTTTTGTGTCTGGATTTTTTCAATTAGTATTTGTGATAATTAAGCCACATTACCAGGTGTAAATGTAGTCATTCACTGCTGTATAGTATCTCGTATTAACATACCCCAACTTATTTATTCATTCTCCTATTGGTGTATATTTGTGTTGTTTCCAATTTGGGGCTAATATGTGTTAATACTATGACTATTCTTGAACACACATATTAATGTATATATGAAGGTATATCTGTTGGTTACATATCTAAGAGTAGAAGTCTTCAATTTAATAAATAATACTGAATAGTTTGTCAAAATGGTTGTACTACATTTTTCAATGCCTGTGGAATTGTTGACTGTTGTTTCTGCTGGTCCTCATTCATGCTGTTTTTCTTTAAGTGCACTTAGCTATCTCTATTAGGATGCTAAACATTTATTTTTAAATATTTTTGTGAAAATAATTTGAGACCAAAGGTGATGTGATCTTCCTACAAAGAAACCTGTTGTCAGGTTCTGTTAGGTAACCGGGAGCTCCAATAATATAGAATCTACTTAAACAAAACCCAGTTGTCAGGCTCTGTGGCGCAATGGATAGTGCATTGGACTTCTTCCAAAACCCAGTAAATGAGATTTTGCTGAACAGCTCTGATGGCAGAACATGGATACAGAGCATTAAAACGTTGGTTTATTTCAGGTTTACTCTTACTGCTATAGTGCTATTGTTTGGCGTCTCAAACAAGAGAAAGAGATGAGAAGTTGTGCAAGCCTATGTGAGAATTTCAAAAACACTTTCCAGTCTCTGCATCAGAAAATCTTCCACATGCAAAATTTTTCCACATGCAAAAAATGTGATTGCAAACTACCAGTTCACCTTCCCTGTTTTTTTTTCTTTCTAACTTTTGGATAATAGATAATAATTTTCTTCAATATCTCAGCAAAAATGTTTGCCCAGTTTACCTAATCCACAAATCCGAAAGGCCACATGGCTTCTTTAACACATGGAACTGAATAAGGACCAGGCTTATGGGCAAATAGAAGATGCAGTAATTGGTCATAATTCAAGGAAAAGCCAGTCTTCCTGGTATGTGCTGAACTCAAGTATCTCATTCAGAAATTCCTTAGAATACGTGAATATGCAGTGTCAAAAATCTGTGTTCCTTGTTAGTGATTGTCATAAAACGATGAATCAAAGGTGCTGACTGTGTGGTATCTAGTGGCTGATTAGACATGATATGTTGAG
The DNA here is from genome assembly GCA_963574885.1 of Lepilemur ruficaudatus. Taxonomy (NCBI): domain Eukaryota; kingdom Metazoa; phylum Chordata; class Mammalia; order Primates; family Lepilemuridae; genus Lepilemur; species Lepilemur ruficaudatus. The sequence goes on along the minus strand of CAUYRT010090277.1, from coordinate 36,227 downwards.
TCATCGAATGATGAAGTGGGGATAATTAATGGGTGCAAAAATATAGTTAGAATGACCAAGATCTAGTATTTGATAGTACAATGGGGTGACTATAGTCAATAATAAGTTATTGTATATTTGAAATTATCAAAAAGAGTGAAATAAAAATGTTTCCAAGACAAAGAAATGATAAGCACTTAAGGTGACAGATACCCCCATTACTCTGACTTGACTATCATACATTGTATGCCTATATCAAAATGTCATACGTACCCTGTGAATATATGTATATCTACATACCCATAATAATGAAAAATTTTAAAAACATTTAAAAAGAGGTTGCAAATATAAGACAATCCAAGATGCTTATTTATGATAAGTCAAAAATGCAAACAAAAACAATAAAAAGTATGAAGAGGTAATTCAAAAGGTCATCAGAAGAATTAGAGTTTCAGAAAGAATTAAGGTAAGGGAATACAGAGAAATTGGCCAACAGGTGTGTTGTGTGTGGATGTGTTAAGTTTTGATATAAAGGTCTAGAAATAAAAAAAATGGAAGGTTGAAGTATAATACCAAAACTATGATTCTTTAGTCATTGACCTCTTATAGGAAGGAGATGAAACTACATTCCAAAAAAAAAAAAAAAAAGGAGTAGAATTCTTCCATTATAAGTCTAATGGACACGTAGTCACGGGAGTTGAAAAATTGTCATCTATAGCATTTATATGTTTCACATACAGACAATAAAAAAACTGGTATGGATCACCGTAAGATAAATTCAGAATAAATATGGGAGCAGTTATATTACCTGGCTAAAAGAGAAAGAAAACCTGAGGAAACAGGGAAATAGGAGCAGTTTTAATGTCACTTCCTCTTGCCTCTCTCTCACCATACCCTCCCCATATCCACAACTGCAACGCACCTGATTCAGTTAATCAGAATAACATATTGGTTAAGTGCGGACACTAGAATCAAAAGATAGATTTCAAATGCTGGTTGTGCCACTCATTGACCTTATGATCTTAACTCTAGTTTCCCCATCTGCAAAAGGGAAATGCTAATGATTAACTATCTCACAGGGACTTGGAAGATCACACAAAGCACTTAAAACACTGCCTAATGTATGGGAAGTATTCAATATGTATTAGTATTATCAGTTTCAAATCAAAAAAGGCATAATGACACTCTATTCCTTAGAAGTGTCTGTCCAACGTACTCTTGCATAAACTCCAATACCCTGTTAGGGATGTTCAGGTAAGATAATTAAGAATAGAGAAATCACTTCTGTACCTCTAGGGATAACTACTCTTCATCTATGGCTGAAATGCTGTGCTCAAATCTGGTTGATACGCATCACAGCAAGAAAACAAGTGGAGAGAATGTCAATCTCAATGCATCAGGAACATTAAACACTGGTGGAAATGTGATAAAATCAATAAAACTGTTAATAACATGAGCAGGATAAACTCTTATTTATCTATTTCAATGTTTTAGGATGAAATGACACTTCTTGAAACCTGAAGGAGGTAAGCTGAAGAAAAAGAGTGCCATTTGACAATGCAGGAAACCACTAACCCCAAGAAATATTGCTAGTGGAAAACAGTATCCTTCTATAATTATAGATTTTAAGTCATTTTATCTACAACACTTCGTCTTCCTATGTTCTTCTCTTCCTCAGAGTCTACATTTCCTTTTTGCACTTTCAAATAATTAAGCAATAAATCCTGCATGGTTACCATTAGAATCAGAATGAATGACATCCACAAACTTTGCATCAGTATAATCTAATCTGCTATATGACGGTTTTCCAGAGAATTTGGGGCCAGCTGGATCAAGACCTGAAATGAAAGAAAAAAAAAACTATCAATCTAATCAAGTCTACAATGTTAATTATATTGCATTCTTGCATTATTACTACATGATAAACATAATAAACATTTATAGTTTTAGTTTCAATCTATCCAATAACATAACTAATGATAAATGGAAGTGGATGAATAGAAAACACCTTCATTATTTGAGTAATACTACTAATTTTCAGAGGTTATCAAGTTAAGCCATACTACAGAGGCCTCAACAAAATATTATAGAATTTTTTGGAGCATTTTTATTTAAGAAGTAATCAGGAGTAAACCAGTAGTAACTTTATATTTAATAATAACTGCTACTTTTCCTGAGGTGGGGAAGGAAACAATGAATACCATCTTGTCCTCTCTTGAACTCTGTTATTTTACTATGAATAGTTCACTGTGTATATGTCTGTAGGTCTAAAATGATTTTTTAGGTGCCAAATGTAATTTGGGCTATGGGGTGAAACATACTATTCTCTTATCATTCATTTCTCACAGGAGTTGCCCATATACTCTTAAAATAAAAATACATTAAAAATTCCATGGATATGGATATGGATATTATTTTGGGAGTATCTTAAATTCTAAATAAAAATCTACGCTCATGACCTTCTGGAGAGTATCAAAAAGATGGGGGAGGGGCTAAAATTCGGTTCTTTCAGAACATTTATGCAATGGAAGAAAAAAATCATCTTAATAAGGTATTTTTAAAAAGTAAAATATAATGTCATCTCAGGCCTTTCTATCATTCCTATTTTATTTAGCCCACGTGACTGAATGACACAGAAACTTCTCTCTTCCTATAAATTCTTCTGATGTAGAACTTCCATATTTGCTGGCCTTTTAAACCATAACAGTTTTCTGGTAGTTGGGGTCATTCAAACTGGACTAATATGTATAAGCACAATTTAAAATAAAGTAGGATTATCACCAGTTTAAATTGAGCAAGTATGGTCATTGAAGGGGAATGGGCTTTCGGTGCCAAAAATGTTTGTATAAATCCCGTCTTGGCTGTGGCTTTGTGACCATCCTACATTCATTCATTTAACCTCAGGTTTTTTTCCATATGTACAATGGGTTTACATTAAAACTGATCAGAGTAAGTCAGGGTATCCTTGAGGTTTATAAAGATCCTAACTATTTATGTAAGTTATTCACCTCTCTCATCCCCCTTTTTTGTCAATTTAACTAAAGACTCTTATTACCTTTCATTCACACTTGAAGTTATTACAAATCTTCTATGAACAAAGACATCAATAAGAAGAAGAGGTAAATTGGTTGGGGAGGAATATTATCCTTCTATTTCTAAAATTACTAACACCCCTAGAGGAAAGAGTGAAAATCCATGTCAGCATTATTCCGTTACTGAGCTTTCTGGATGCAGTAACTTTGTTATGGAAATATGAGGGAAACTTGGATCCAGAACCCCTTGAACTTGGATACTGACTCGTAATTCTCTTCCGACATTTAAGTAAAATTTTTGAAGAACTGAAATACATCAAGGTTTGTGAAAATTAGGTACATGGTTAAATTCCTAGCTAATACATGAAATATTTTCTATTTAATGGGCCAAGTTTTCTTCTGTATTCTTACAATAATGTGTCCTTAAAATGTAGATAGGAGTGCAGAAATAAATCTTTTTCTCCAAAATCCATCTGGGTAACTTAAGCTTTGTTAAAAACTTAATAAGACTTTCAAGTGTAACTAAAACAAAGACTAATATTTGAATATAATATAGAAAAAATGTTTAATTATTGTGCCTGTTAAATTTTAAAGTAACTTCTGCTGATTAAAAGTGTGCTAAAACAATAATTTTATAAAAATTAGTTTTACCTGTTATTCTCCCGAGTTGGCCATGAAACGTCTTTCCGACAAATCCACTAATATGAGCCCCTAAGCTCACACCTATGAAATGAAAATTGTCAAGAGATGCTCCATGCTTCTGCAATTGAAAATGCAGTGTTACAATATTCATTGTAAGTTATCACAAATAATGCCCCAACCATCAATATTTAAAAATTTTTTTCTGTTTGAATTCATTTCTAGTAGATAGGGAAGGAGACTTTTAGTTTCAAAATGACTACGTATTTGTTCAAATTTTGCCATAAAATACTTGATTTTTCTCTAATTCATTTTTAATAATCATACCATTAAATTTTTATTTAAAAACTTAAAAATTTTATCATCTCTTATATAGAATAATATATGTAAAATGAAAATTTAATTAACAAAGCATTTTAAAATAATTAATGTTACTAAGTGCTTACTTTGTGCTAGCTACCTTAATATGTGCCTTATAAATCTTATATTTAATATTCCAAATTACATCATGAGTTATTTATTTTTCTCTTATTGCCTAAATGTCTCTGGTATCTATTAAATGGTAAATAAATATTATTTGATCAATTCCCATTTTATTAAGGAAACAGTGTCAGAGGTTAATGACTTGCCCAAAGCCACTCACATTTATAAAGGGAAAAGATAGATGTTAAGCAGCTATGATCTGAATATTTGTGTCTCCCCAAAATTCATATGTTGAAATCTGAACCCCCAAGGTAATGGTATTTAGAGGTGGGGCTTTCTTAGAGGTAAAAGGATTATGTAATGAGGGTGGAGCCCTCATGAATGGGATCAGTGTCCTGATAAAAGAGGCCTAAGGGAGCTCCTTTTACCCTTCCACCATATGAGGACTCAGTGAAAAGGCACTATCTATAAACCAGGAGTGAAGCCCTCACCAGACACCAAATCTTTAGGTGCCTTGCCCTTGGACTTCTCAGCCTCCAAAACTGTGAGACTAAATTTTTGTTGTTTATAAGGTACACAGTCCATAGTATTTTGTTATAGCAGCCTAAATGTACTAAGACACAAACTCAGGTCTGTTTGACTACAGAATTTATGCTAATCTGCTAATCTTGTTTTATCTGATAAGATTGTGTCAAAAAACCTTGGAAAGACTGGCAAAAGGGGAATGATCATCCTCACTTCAGAGATGATAAAATGAGGTTTATGGATTTTAAGTGATTTCCCCCATCACAAGCTGAAGTGTGACGGAATCTAATCTTCCAGGGCCAAGATTGAACACCTCATAGTCTCAGCCTGTGAAAGGTGGCACTGGGAGTCCACATTAGAGCACACTTCTCCCACCACATTTTCAGAGAGCTAATAGGAAACTTGTAGGCAGATCATTGCTCAGCCTACATAATGGCATGTCTGATGGCTTATAGAAAGATGTGAAGTATTTGCCACTAATGAAAAACTAGAATCAGGCTTTCCAGGTCCAGAGTGATGATTTTCTTCAAATTTCTCACAACAACGCCCAAAATCCTGAGGGAGTGTCTCTCCAAACTTTAGTACTACTGATGTTTATATCCCTTCTCCTTAATATGAAATGTATCTAATACTACAAATTTTCCTAAATTTCCCTATTTAACCTTTACATTTTTCACTGTTTGAGATATATGTGTACTAGTTAGAAAAAAGATGACTATCATCAGAAGAAATCAATTATGCAATTAATAAACTGTTGGTAAGAAAATGTGAATCAATTACCTCCTCGGTCCCTCTACAGAGATGGTATGGCTTTCTCCAAATTTAAAGAGGTAAACATAATAACCAATGCCAATTACTTGTTTATATATATAATATTTATATAAATATTATTATAAAATTTTGTTATCCTAAATGTACAGATAAGGAAACACAGCATAGAGAGGTATGTGCTTGCTCAAAGTCACACAAATGATAAGAGATGGATTTGGACATTGAACCCATGTAGTCTTACTCATAACACCTACATGTAACCACTTTTTGGATTGTTATGTTTGTTCAATTTTAGCAGAAGCTTGCAAGTTCAGCACAGTACAACTCAAGCACAAATTTAAAGCCCAAGAATGCCCCCAAATTAGATATCGCTCATATTTCTCTCAAGTACCCATCACCATCACCTTTCTCTTGGGATAGACACGGATCTAGTAGAAGAGAATCATTCAAACTAACATGACTTGGACCTGGCCTGACCTTACCTGACCCATCCAAATCCTGAGCAGACTTGAATGGAACTGAGGTCTGTCTCCAGTGTTGACAGAAGTATGTTACTTTTCAAACTGTTTTTCCATTCACTTTTAACAATTCACACTTGATTAATTACAAACATGTTAGCCACATCTTAAAAAGATATCTAAAGATTGTAACAACTGTAAAGTTTATCCCCTCTGCCCACAAAAAATTACTACTTTATCCTAAAGTAGGTACAAGTATAGTTTAAAAAAAATCTTAAAAGAACATAATAACTGAATCTCTAAGATTTTTTTTTAAAAAAAAAATAAGGCAGGTCATGTCTAATTATATAATTATCCATTTAGTCAGACCAAAAAAATATGGCTGAATACATTAGTACATCAAAGCAGTAATTCTTAATACATATGGGGAAAAATTACATATTTTATTACCACTTTGTGGTACTGCATAACACACTGTATATTGCATAGCATGCAGAATGCATAAAATTCCCAAACTTACCAAAAGATTTTTAATGTGCCTACTCAAATTCTCAGCAACTTTTCTGGTGTTTTTAACTGCTCTATTGTAAATAAAAGTTGTAGCACCCCGGTTCCAGTCTACTACAATTATGTTCACATCTTCTTCATTCAGTAAAATCCTTAGAAAGTTCTGAAGCCATGATGGAGTGGAGCCCATTGGTCTGTATCCATGGATAAGCCAAACTGTTTTCTTTTGTGTGTTGAAATTACTATTAAGTGAGTTATTGTGCTCAAATAGTGGCTCAGCACAGTTTAGGTTGTTCCTTGTATACATCATCAGAATTATTTCTATTCTGGGATTAAATAAATCTCTGAAGGAATCCTTTACATTTAGCTGAGAAAATTCAAGGCATGGTCTTTTATTGTCTGAAACAAGAAAATGTCAGTTAAGCTGATTAGTGGGACCATATTCAATTCCTGTTGCTGTTGCGAAGAACATAATTGAATGCAGAAGGTGGGAAGGATTTCATATCGTTAGCCATTCAACATGATTGACTGAACAACTACAATGCTTAAAGTAATACATTAATTAGGAAAAAGACATTATGAATAAAGCAATAAAAAATTTATAATTGAAAATATAAATAAATGTAATTGTTTAAAAATTAAGAATAATTTTTTCATCTTTACAAAATAAAAAACAATGAGTATGATGGAAATCATTAACATTTTCAAAAAAGAAAGTGTTATGCACACTAATGAAAGTACATAAGGTAATTATGAATTTTAACAGAAGGTTTACAGAATAGCACTTACATATAGATAAGCATTAGAAAAAATATATTTTACCTGACCAGTGATCAAATGAATACAAATCAGAACAATAAGGTATCATGTTTCCCTATAAAATTTTAAAAATGGAAAAGTTTTTTCTAATACTCTATACTGGTAAGGGTAAATAACAACTATTCATATACTTGAATGTTGAGATCATAAGTTGACACAACATTCTTTTGAAATTTTACATTGTAAACTTAACAAATACTTCTTTTTCTTGATGTTTTTAGGATTTACATTAATGAAATAAGCCATTTATATTAAGTGTAAAGACATTAATTACAGGGTTATATATAATAGCACAAAATATAAAGCACCTTAAATCTCACAACTATAGTATTCTCTTTCATGTATACATTCTATATACTATCTACCTATCTGTCTACTTATGTATCATATTAAAGAGAATGAGGGCAGAAAATAAAATTACTAAGCCAGATTAATAGTAGTAGTAATTGCTAGTCAGTGAAATGATGGTTGCTTTTTTTCTTTTCCATAGTTTTTTATAAATGTAATGTTTGTCATAGCAAGCATGTAATCCCAAGAGGTTTTTTTGTTTTTGTTTTTGTTTTTGTTTTTAACGAAAGCAGGTGCTCATATTGCTTTTGGAATTTTTATTTGGTAAGACTATTTGGGAAAGCAATTTGTCAATCCATATTAAAAATTAACACAAGTATTATATTAGTACACTTTATCTCAGTAATTCAACTTGTAAGAATCTGTGCCAAGAAAAACAGCCAGAAAAGGAGCTGACATATATTATTTTCATACTGGAGATGATATGCTCTACTTACAATAATTTTAGTTTTCAAGCATGTATACAATATTGATATAATTATTTAGAAGAAGAAAAAGGAGGAAGACAATGAAAGAGAAACAAGATCTTCATTCAATTCCCAGGTAGCTGAGAGACGATTGGACACGTTATTTTCATTTGTTCTAGATAACAGGAGATGAGGAAGTGGAGAGGAGACATATTGAACCACAGTGCAATACAAATTCTTGTTATACTGTGCAAATTGTGTAGGAAATAATGTACATCCATCTTCCCGCCAACTAGAACTTGGACAAGGGCCAAATGCAATCAATTCTTCCAAACTACTGGTTCACTTCAAGCCAAGGTAGATTTACCTGGCCCTCAAATGAGTAATGAGGAATAAACAAGTAGAACATCTGATAAAAGTAAGAGGAAGAAATCATCACCCCCCAAAAATCTACAAAATCAGATGGAAAATGGAAAATAACGAATTATTTCCATTCAGAAAAGGTAAAAATTCAATTGCAGAATAAAAATTCACATTATAAATGCTATAACAAACATGGAAAGCTCTACTTATAGTGAAAAATGAAGGAAGAAAAAGTTCAAAATTATGAAGGGAAACATATATATAGGACAGAGATTAATGATTTACATTAAAAATTATTGCTGTTCCAGGGGAGGTAATTGTTTGAGAGGGAAGGGGGCAGCAGCTACAATAATTAAGGAAATAATTTCATACCAGGGTTTGCAAATGAAAAATGCTCACCACAACCTATTGAAAATCAGATAATGAAACTCACCAAGACACTTCCTAGAAACTGGTTTGGATTTCGATGAAAGAGAAAAATATCCTAAAAATATCAAGGTAGAAAATCCAAGTTACAAATCTCTATTTGTAGAAAGGAATAAAGTTCTGATGACTTCATATTTCTCTTCTAAAACAAAACATCAGATAAAAGTGTAATGAATGAAGGTTATAAGTACAAGGGTTTGTGGCATAATAATTTTAAACCTTTCCTAAAGTATGCCACTCATAAATGATATAGTACAGTTCCTGACATTGTCATTGTTCCTGACACTGTTAAATAAATGTTAGATTTTCTGAAGACAAGATCCAGAAAAACTCACAGTATAAAAAGATTGAAAGTGATCATGGAAACAAGTTAGACACTGATTTACATTTAAATATTACAAAACTGGATAAAACAAAAATGTAATATCAAAAGTTATTCTTTTATAGTATGTACAAATTATACTAATAGAGGAGAATGCTGGTTAAAAGGAGTACAGAGGAAGTAAGCATGGTGTAAAAATTCCTCAACTAAGGGATTTATAAGATTTTAATTTTTTGACTTTAATAAGTGGATGAGTATGGGCTTAAAAAGATAGTAAAAACCTTAAATGTTAACTGCTGCACTATATAAAATAGCACACATAAATTTCTACACACTAAAAATATAACACTATAGCAAACAATGTACATATGCAAAAGGCAAGGTGAGATGGAAAAGGAAATATACAGTAAAAAGCATAAAACAAAATGATAAAAATTACACTAGAGAAAAAATATAGATGATATGTGAACAGTGATGAACTTGTGCGAACTCTGCCTATTAAAAAGCAAAAAAAACCTGCTTTTATAAAAGAAAACTTAAAGGAAGTACACAGAAAATTTTAAATCAATGGAGAAGTATATTCTACACAAAATAAAAGGAAAATAGTTTAGTGTGTTATATTGCAATGATGGCTCTAATTCACTCTTTCCTGAATCCATGCCATGCCATTTGCCTTGAAACTCTGAGTTGCATCATAAGTGGGGTAACTTACCCCACTCCTTGAAATAGACATAAACATAGGACTTGTCCTAACAAATTGGACCTTAGGAGATTTAACGCAAACAGAAGCTTGCAATGAACTTGCACATAGGGGCTTAGACTCCCTCATCTGTGCCAAACATCATCATAGAAACACCCATAGGCTGGCCTGCTAGCAGACAAGAGACAGGTGTAAAAGAGTAAAGTTTCCAGGTGTGCTAGTCACTAGTCACCCCAGCTGACTGACAATCAACACACATGCTAATGAACCCAACCAAGAAGAGCAGTGCTTCTTAACCAACTCCTATCTGACTCCCACAAGTGTGGTTTTTGTTGCTGTTTGTTTTTTTTTTGTTTGTTTGTTTGTTTTTAAGAGACAGAGTCTCTGTTGCCCAGTCTGGAGTGCGGGGCATAATCATCACTCACTGCGGGCTCAAATTCCTGGGCTCAAGAGATCCTTCTTCATCAGCTTCCTGAGTAAGTAAAACTATAGACATGAGACCATGTTCAGTGTCCAATAAGATTGTCAGTGTATCTCTCAGCAGAAACCTTGAAGGCCAGAAGACTGTGGGAAGATATATTTAAACTGCTGAAAGAAAAATCTATCAACCTGGAATTCTATATCCAGAAAAATTATCCTTCAAAAATAAGGGAGTATTTAAAACTTCCTAGAGAAACAAAAGCTGAGCATTCATTACCACTAACTAGACTTGCACTATATGAAATGTTAATGCAAGTCCTTCAAATAAAAATTAAAGTACACTAAATTAGTAACTAAAAGTCATATGAAAATATGAAGTTCTCTGGTAAAGGCAAAAACACGATAAATATACGAAACAGTATTATTGTAATTTTGATTTGTAGCTTTGCTTTCTATTTTCTACAAGATTTAAAAGACAAATGCATAAAAATAATTATAAATTTATGTTAAATGGTGCACAATATATAAAGATGTAACCTGTGTCATCAGTCACATAAAGAAGAGAAGAACTGAGCTGTAAAGGAGCACAGGGTTGTTTTTTTTTTTTTTTTTTTTTTGGTCGTTGTTATTGGAGTCAAGTTAGTATCAATTGAAGAATGGGTGTTATACTTTAGGTTATTATTTGTAATGCCCATGGTAACCACAAAGAAAATATCTGTAGAACATATAAACAAGAAAATGAGAAGGGAATCAAAATATGCTTCTAAAAAATCAACTAAATACAAAAGAAAACAATAATGGAGAAAATGAGAGACAAAAAGGCTTTAAGACATACAGAATACTAAAAACAAAATGGCAAAACTGCTTCACTATCAGTAATTATGTTAAATGTAGATGGATTAACCACCCTGAACCCCCAATTAAAGACATAGATTGGTAGAATGGATAAAAAAATAATGTCCAACTATACACTATCTATAAGAAACTCATTTTAGATCTACAGGTATGTATAAGTTGAAAGTTAAGGATGGCAAAAGATATTCAATGCAAAAAGTAACTAAAGGAGAGCAGAAATGCTATTACTAATATTAAACAAAATAAGTTTAAGTTAAAAACTGCTGCAGGAAACAGAGAAATATTAATACATTATAGAGCTAAAATAGTAAAAACTCTTACAAGCAAACACAGGGGGAAAATCTTTATTACATGGGATTTAGCAATGATTTCATAAATATAACAACAACAACAAAAAAAAACCCACAAGCAACAAAAGAAAAAATAGATAAGTTGGACCTGATCAAAATTAAAACATCTATTCATCAAAGGATATTATCAACAGAGTGAAAGGCATCCCATTGAATGGAAGAAAATATTTATAAATCATATCTCTCATAAAAGATTAAAATTCAAGTCATATAAAGAACCTCTACAACTCAACAACTAAAACACAACTCCATTAAAAATGAGCAAAGAACTTGAATAGACATATCAAGGAAGATATACAAATGGTCAGCAAGCTCATGAAAAGATACTCAACATTACTAACAATTAGGGGTATGTAAATCAAAACTAAAACGAGATACCACTTCCAACCCATTAAGATACTTACTAGTAAAAGGGAAACAGAAAATAACAACTGTTGGCAAGGATGTACACAAATTGGAACCCTTGTGCATTGCTGATGGGGATGTAAAATTGTGCGGCTGTTGTGGAAAACAGTATGGTGGCTCCTAAAAAATTAAAAGTAGAATTACTGTATGATCCAGCAATTCCACTTCTAATGTATACCCAAAAGATTGAAGCAGGAACTCAAAGAAATATGTTTATACTCATATTTATAGTAGCATTATTCACAGTAGCCAAAAGATGGAAGCAATCCAACTATTCATCAATAGATGAATGGATAAACAAAATCTGGTATATACATATAATGGAATATTATTCACCCTTGAAAGGAAAGGAAATTCTGAAACATGATATAACGTGGAATAACTTTGAAGATACTATGCCAAATGAAAATCAGCAAGCTACAGAAGGACAAATACCATATGATTTAACTTATATGAGTTACCTAGAGTAGTCAAATTTATAGATACAGAAAGTAGAATGCTGGTTTCCATGGATGAAACGAAAGGGGAAATGGGGAGTTATTGTTTAATGGGTACAGAGGTTCAGTTTGGGAAGATAAAAAATTTCTCAAGATGGATGGTGATAATGGTTGCATGACAATGTGAATGTAGTTAATGCCACTAGACTGGACACTTAAAGAAGGCTACAATGGTAAGTTTTTATGTATGTTTTATCACAATTAACACAAAACAAAACAGAAACTTCCAGAATCCAGTACTTGTCATGATGGGTATCTTATCCCAGATTTGCCTTACTTCTGTAAACAACTAGAACATTGAATAAAATATATGGAAAAAAGGTTTAGACATTAGACAACAAAAAGCACAGGATTGAGATCTCTGAAAGAGGGGAAACAAATTATTTGAATCATAGGATGTAATAGTTTTCTGCCTGGAGGCAGTTTCCAGACTGCAGTGCAGGAAAGATGAACCCAATCAGAGCATGGCAGTCTTGCCAAGTTGGGGAGAAACACTAGAGTTTGAAGGGGCTGAGCCAACTAGAATTTGAAAGCAGAGTGCAAGAGAGGAAGGAGCCATGCAGAGGATGAGCTCTGAAATCTTAAAATTGCTGAATACAAACCTATGCACGCACAGGATGGAACCACAAAGAACTGTAAGCTGAATCATTCCAGGGGTCACAATAGGCTAAGGGACACTGAAGTTTCAACTAGCTGAGGTAGACAGACCTTAATAAACAGTAGGGACATTCAGTAGACATCCTAGAAGAGTCAGACTTTAGTTGTAATGGCGTTAAACCAGGACTAGAGTAAAAGATAATTTAGACCCATTCTTTTTCCCTCTCATTCTCTCAACTCTGCTTGCTTTCATTCAGCCTCATTCTCTGCCAGGGGACAGGCTATGTGTATGAAATATTTAGAGAAAATATTAATAATCTTGAGGTAAGCAAGAATTTCTAAGATAAGACACAGTAAGCATTAAAACAGAAAAAAATGATAAATTGGACTTCGTCATAATAAAACATGTCTGTTCCTCAAGGACACTGTTAAGAATATTAATACGCAGGCTTGAATATTTACATCTGAAAAGTAGTTGCATCTAGACTATGTGTGTGTACACATATGTGTATGATAAGAAGACAACTCGATTTTTAAAAATTAACAAAATTTGGAGACATTTCACAAAAGATGTTATAATGCCTAGTAAGCTAAACATCATTAGTCATCATAAAAATACAAATTAAAACCCAAATAGTATACCACTACAGATTAAGTAGAATGGCTAAAATTATTATAAAAAGACTAACGAACCCCCATATTAGTGAGAATGTAAAGCAACTGAAACCATTGTAAATACACTGAAAATGACAAATGATACATCACTTTGGAAAAGTTTGTTAATTTGTTATATGTTAAATATGCATTTATATGACCCCCAAATTCACTTCTAGGTGTTAACTCATGTGAAATAAAAATATGTTCTTACCACTACATGAACAAATTCATAGTAGTTTATTTTTCTTAACTATTCCAAATTGGAAAAAACCCATATGTCAATCAAGAGGTCTATGGGTAAACAAATTGTGGCATATCTGCACAATGTATTAATAATACTAACCAGCAACAAAAAAGATAAGCTCATTATAGATGCAAAACTTTGATAAATCACAAAAACATTATGCTGAGCAAAAGACCCCAGAAACAAAAAACTATATATTGTTTAATTCCATTTATATGAAATTCTATAATATAAAAGTAATGTCTAATCTGTAGTGTCAGAAAGCAGGTCCAGGTTATATGGGCCCAGAGGTGGAAATATACAGTTTAACAAATCATTTTTAGAAGCTAGAATAGCCTTAATATCAAATAAAAAGATAGGACAAATATAAACACACACACACACACGATATATGAGCTACAGATCATTCTAAATCATACAACAATCTAAAAGCAAAATTCCCAAATAGTATACTCACAAAAATATGTAACATAATACAAGAAAAAGGAAAAACACTTCTGATTAATACTATTTTAAATAAGTTAAACTAGATGTATAATTTATTAATATGATAAAATGCTCTTTATTTCATACCATTAGTGACTATCATATCAATGATGAAACACTAGTGTCCTATTTCCACTAAAATTAAGAAGTATAAAAACTCTGTTATCACAGTATGAATTATTTTTTAACACTCTAACTTATCAGTGCGACAACATAAAGAAATATGATTTAATCATAAGAATGTAGACATTCTTTTTTTCCATGTGATATTTTACCTAAAAAAATGAAGATAGCAGCTGAAAAAAATTCAATTAAAAACTTTAGTATAATCATATAAACATTTAAAAATCAAAAGTTTGGCTCATATTGACAATAGTCAACATAAAATATAATAAAATATATTCAGAATATTTTATAGCAATATTAAATATCAATTAATATTGGTATAGCCATATTTTATAGTTCTACTAGTTCTCCAATCTTTGCTTTTGGAAACTTCTCCCCACTCTAATTGATTTTTTTATTGCAAACTCTAAAGGTATACACTCTCTCCATCCCAGGTAAATCTGAATATCCAATTACCCTAGACTCAGGAATGGACCGCAGGAGAGTGTGTAACCCAAATAGGTCCATAAAAAATTATTTTGGGAGAGTTGATACTGACTGTGGAGAGATACTGTCTTAAATCTGAATATTCAATTACCCTAGACTCAGGAATGGACCGCAGGAGAGTGTGTAACCCAAATATGTCCATAAAAAATTCTTCTGGGAGAGTTGATACTGACTGTGGAGAGATACTGACACTGGGAGAGAAAGTAGCTTTCTTCTTACAAGATCACAAGCTATAAGGAAATAAAATAAAAGAATTTATTTTTCAGTACATGGATCCAGTAGCATTTGATTCAAAATTTTTAGTTAGGTGTATATAATAAATTCTTTGTTTTGTTGTCGTTAAGTTAGTTTAAAACAGGTTTCCATCATTTGCAAGTTAACCAGTCCTTTGAAGAAGGAGGAGGAGGAAGGCGACAAGGAGGAGAAAGAGGAAGAAAGAAAAGGGGGAGAAATGAAAAAAAAAACAGAAGAAAAAAAGAAAACAAAAATACATACAAGTACTTATAAAAGAAAACTACAAAGCTGAAAAACTTTATACAGGAATGGAGATTTGAGTAAGCATTGGAATGTACCATGATCCAGAACGTAAAAGATAATGTCATAAAATCAATTCTGCTCAAATTAATTTATGTGTGTGATGCAATGCTAAATTAAGGTCTCAACGGGATGTCCTGGGGTAGGAGAAAGGGTATAAGAAAAATAAATAACACTTTGAAGATAATAAAAGGCATTACTAAAATTATGTTTATATTATAAATCAATTAAAAAGAGGCCTGTGAAACTGAATCAAGAATTGATAGACTAATGAAACAGAATGGGACACCCAGAAATACATCATATTAGCTATGATAACTATGGCAATCAAAAGCAGTCAAAGTAAATAGATTTTTAAATAAACAACGCTTCCTAGTTATTTTAAAACATTCCATGTAAAAGTAAAGTTATATGAACTAGAATACGAATACAGTTAATACGTACATGATCTCAGATTGAGGAATGACTTCTAGCATAAAAACAGAGGAAGAAATCATAAGACCAATAGATTTCACAGCACATAAATTTAAAATTTCTGTACATAAGGAAACACTACAAACTAGACCAAAGAACTAATTATAAACTATGAAAAGATTTTCAATATAAGGTGGGAAAGGAGCCAATATATAGAGAGAACTATAAATAGGGGAAAAACAGAATACTGTAATTAAACACAAAGTGAAGGATATAAACAGATATTTTCAAAATAAAATGCTTGAAGAGCTCAAAAACTTATGATAATAAGCTTATTCAAGAAACAATAAATAATAATTAAAATCATATTAACATATCATTTTATCATCATATGCAATGACAATTAACATCAATAATATCACAATATTTTTAATAATGAATATTTGGGATTCAACTAAATATATGACGATGAAAGAAAAATTAATTGTGATGTATTCATAAGATGAGGACTATGCAGCAATTAAAAAGTTATGTTTCAGAAAACTAGGGATAATATCAGAAAACACTTACGTAAAATGAAATACAATAAAAAGATAATGAAAATCATATATATGAACCATATACATAAATTCCTATGTATAGTCCATATTTATATCATCCTCATTTTATCCATAATATGTAGCATATATATGTAGGACACTATAAACATACATATATATGTATATATGCACACATAAAAATATTTATTGAATAAAACTGGTAGGATATTAACCAACATCTAAAGTGTATCTGAAGTGATGCTATTAGAGTAAATTTTGTCCTCTATTTATCTGTACTTTTCTATGAATTTTCTATAGTCTGTATTCTATAGTCTGTTTTATTAGTATTCTATATTTAAAATATTTGTGTATTTATTTTATAATGAGGGAAATGGTTTCGACAGACTTTGGTTAATTAAAACTGAAAATAGCCAATAGTAATGGTTCTAGCAAAAAGCTGACAGAACAGAAAGATTGTATTATTTTTTCAATCCTATTTGAAAAATTAACGAACTGAGGATCTAGAGGCTAGAGTAACTCTATTGTGATTAGAATTTCACTAGCAGGAGCACAATATGAGATTTCATTGCCAAATATGTAGGAAGATAGGGACAGCAGCAGTAATCTCAACAGAGAGGTACACGGAGAAAGAATGCTGAAAATCGTGTTAGGTTTCAAATTATAGAAGCAGTAAAAGTGTTAAGAAATATCAAAGACACATAGGGAAGTTAGGAATAATCATTCTAGGTTGTTCAGCTGTATCTCTGAAATATATTTCCATTACAGTTACAATGTCTGTGAAAAGGAGAACAAGGAGATCAAAACAGACAGTACAGCAGCAGGGACACTGTCTTGGCGGTGAACAGCTGACACCCAGGTTCCTCTAGCCTCTCTCAAACATCTCTTGTAACTCTGAGAAAATTCTTCTACCTCTCATCTCTGAACCTCCGTTTCCTCATCTTTAAAAGGAAGGAGTTGAAACAAATGGTCTCATTTTATATTAGCGCTTTTTTTTAAATTTTAAACTCATTTTCACGCTTGGTAAACTGCTAAGATAAGTTAGCTTGTCTTTCAAATTTTAGTATTTTCATTACTGATTTTATTACCGTGTATAAGGACAATTTAGTTGGAATCTAAATAAATATAAACCACAGTGTTTCTGACTCAAGTCAAGAACAGGGAACCTCAAGATTCAGCCATTGAAAGCTAAGATGCTAACATATCCTGGAAAGATTTAACTCTTTTCTGATCATCTTCTGAAAGATTCTCTTATCCCAAAAACTCTATCTGAAAAACTCCTTCCATCTCTTTCCCCATCTCTGAAAACAAAATAGCTTTGTAAATAACATTGTCAACAATTTTATGTTATGTATTCTTTCCGTCATTTTATACATGAACAAAGTGAAGTTTAAAGAGGTTAAATGATCTGAGGTCACACAATTAGAAGCCACACCACATTTCTCAGTAAGATCTGAAAAGCATGAATAGTATATTTACGGCACCAGTTATGTAAACATTTGAGCGACATAAATAAGATCCTATCAGAAGTTCACTAGCTCATTTGTTCATTCATCTGTTATAAGAATGAAGACCCTTTAAGGCCAGCAGAATTCCAGGGACAAAACAATTGACCCACTTGATGCTACAAAGACACAGGTTTCTATGGCCATAGAGCCAGTGGAAACACAAAATTTTAGGTAGAAGTTTAAAATCTCTGAAGGCTCCTGGCAGAAAGTTAAATAAAAGCCAAAAATATCTTTAATTCCCTAGTTTTGAAGCAATAAAAACAGGCTTAGAAAGAATATAAAATTATAGCCAGGTAGGAGGAGTAAGTTCTAGTGTTCAATAGCACTGTAGGCTAACTATAGTTAACAATAATATATTACATAGTTTCAAATAGCTGGAAAGAGGATATTGGATGTTCCCAACACAAATGATAAATGTTTGAGATGATGAATATGCCCATTATCCCAATCTCATCACTTTATTGTATATGTATTGAAACATCACTATGTATACCATAAATATGTGCAAACATTTTATAACAATTTAAATTTTTTGAAGAAAAGACTGAAACCAATAGGCAAATGTTTGGAAAGCTGTTGGAAATGAATCTGACTATGCAAGCAAAATAAAGTAGGTTTCTAACAAGTCTTTAAACCAGAAATTCCAACCATTAGTTTAAAAATAGGTGTAAAAATGACAGGAAAATTTTGTTCAGAAGGTAGATTTCTGGGGCCATCTCCAGAGATTCTAATTTTGTAAGTATATCTGCATTTTTAAATGGGTAACCCATTTGATTCTGATGCAAGTAGTCCATAAACCACATATGGAGAAGCACTACATCTGGGAATTATCCAAAAGAATTAAAGATAAAATGAACATGGAGAAGAACACAGTGGATTATTTGAACCTAATTTATATGTCTTTAAAATTTACCAGATCACATATTATGTTATTTCCTTTGAGCTTCACAGTGAGATAGTGTTATAACTATTAATTCCACTTACAAACGAACAAACTGAGGTTTATGGAGGTTAAGTGACTTCCCAAGACAAGAAGACATGAACCGGGTCTTTTGATTGCAAATTTAATGTTCTTTCACATTGCTCTTATATTAAAGAGACTTTGGTACAATAAATTAAAGTTGCTTGTGGACATCTGATTTTGGTAAGTCAATATAAATAAATTACTGATCATATCAGAAAGATACAATTTAGAGAAAAATAATGCTTATTTTGTTAAGGCAGTGGGCTCAAAATTACATGGGTTTTGGAAAGATAACTGAACTAGAAATAGGCTACTAAGGTTCTATAACTCCTTACTGCTCAAAATGTGGTGGTACCCACAGGCATCACCTGAGAGCTTAATAGAATTGCAGAATCTTGGGCTTCACCTTCAGCATATAGATAAGAATTTACGTTTTCACAAGATTCCTACGTGAATCGTTACATGGATTCTTTGTATGAAATTCCACATGTTGCCAAGTTCTATGATTTTAGAAAAATGACTCCATTTTTCTGTATTTCACTTTCCTCAACTGTGAAATGAGTAAGCTGAATTAATCTATCTTTACCATCTCCTCAAAGGAAACAGGAGTTGGCAAACTATGTCCTGTGAGTCAAGTTTGGTCAACAAGCTAAGAATGGTTTTTATGTTTTTAAACATATGGTTTTTGTTAACATGTGAAAATCACAATAAATTCATATGTTAGTGCCCATAAAGTTTTATCAGAACATGGGCACATTCACCTGCTTGCAAACTGTCTATGTCTGCTTTCATGCTGTGATGGCAGAGTTGAATAAACGCAACAGAGAATGTACAGCCCACAAAACCTAAAATATTCACTATGTGGACCTTTACAAAACTATTTGCTGATGCTTGCTATAATAATAATAGCAATAACAAACGTTGCAGTATAAGCAGTTACTATGAGTGGGCAACTGTACTAAGAATAAATATGCATATAATTTGAATATATATGTACATACATATATAGATACACTATATATTTGTATATAGTTTGTTAAGCTACCTCTCCACTCCCATTTTATTCTATTTACATTTTTTTGAAAACACCTGACTAATGTCAGTTTTTCAGCAGGTTTTTTTCCTTTTCCAAAAGATGTAATCAATGATTTTCATGTTGACAAGTATAAGACATGTGCTCCTAGAAGTACATAGCAGAATCTTTAGTGGAGAAGGGAGCATGTGTAATTCTAATAAAACATACAAAGTAAACTGTTAAAAAATCAACAAAATTTCTTAATTGTGTAGAGATTCAAAGAAAATGAGAGAAAGCATAAGGTCAGCATGGAATAAAAATGATTATGAGAATCACTGAAATCTTCAATTTCTTTATGTTCTATTTACTGTTTTTAATGTCTAAAATTTCTGCTATTCTATTTTAGTTATTATCATACAAGAATTAAACAGTCAACAAAAACAGAAACATACTTAGCAACTATTAATATGTTTGAATTTTCTCAATCGAAAATGTAGGCAACTGCCTACTCAAAATAATAATCTCAGAAAGTCTGCCAAGTAAGTTTGTAGTATAAATTATGATAGTAAAATGATTATAAACTGTTTTAAAATGACACACAAAATTATGGGCCTAGACTTCAAATTTCTCTGACTTTTAAATTCAGGTGCCACTATTATACACTGCAGGTATGTAAAACGCCTATCAATCTTCCAAAGGAGTAAAATATAAGTTATAAACTACATATTAGTATCATTTACAGAATTTATGATTAGCTCAAGTATCCAATTGAACACATAGGAAATAATGTTAAATTTTAGTTAATAGTTTTAAGGTTATTCAAGTATTCATACAAGATTTTTTAATAAACTTAAAACATAATGTAAATAATCTGGTTTCACAAAGTCTGTACAGAAAACTATTTTGAATTTTAAATTTGCTGTTTTATTACCAAAAAGTAGAACAATTAGTTCTACTTATAAGGTAGAACAAGTAATTCTACTTTATTACCATAAAGTAGCAAATTATACTACGAAAATTGGTATTTTTTTACCATAAACCAATAAACCAGGAAATTAAAGTTGTACCTTATTACCATAAACCAGTTTTGCTTTTTAGTATGCTACATAAGAAAAAAAGTTGTAGTATATGGTTACTTTGTTTTGTTTTGCAATTGATAATTTATCCACGTAAGAACTTTCCACAAAATTAATGCCATTTGAACAAATACAACTGAAACAAGACATTTATTGTTATGAATTTCAAATACTGAATTAATTTCTCTGTTCCTGAATTATTATTTCTCTTGTTTCTATATATTCTATATTCACAACTTTTTTAAAGGTTTTCTAGTTTCTAATTATCTGCAAAGTAAATAAAACACAAAATTTCAACTTATCTAACACACACATACACACGTACACAAGCACACACAGGCAAACGTTCTTTGTAATAATCTGTTTGATACAATTAGTACCCATAATCATAGCATATTTTTTCATAGCATGATGTCATAGCATTGTTTATCCCAAAAGAGACCATACTGATTATTTTATAAGCAATTTTTAAAAGATAAATCAAATTATCCATAAGTATCTTACCAGATCTTACCCAGCACATCAAATAAAGAAAAATGTATACTCTCATTTGGAATCTGATAAAAGTAAAAGAACCACTCAGATTCACCAAAAAGGGAAGTCTGTAATTCATTAAGATTTCTCTTTGGTAGAATTGTCACAGTCTGGCAGGTTTTACTGTAAAAGTTCACTGACTATTGCTCCTCCCTCTTTGTTGAAAAAGGTGAGGTCGTTTGTTTTTTCCCATTTGGCTTGTGGTTTTGAGAAGGATTTTCAAGTCAAAGACTGTAATAAGTCACAAACAAACCTTCAGCTACACAAGTTCAATTTGAGGGAATAAAAAAGCTAATTATATCTTTCTTTATTCTTTTTAACCTCAGGATTTCAGAAGTGGTCAGGAAGAATATGTTTACTGAAAGCCTAGATCAAATGTGATGTTATAAAATGCTAGAAATAGAAATATGGAGAAGAAGTTGTGGCTTATGTTCATTTTGATTACAAACTAAGTTTGTCTTTATATTCTATAATAAAATCAATAATGAAATCCATACCCATCAAACTGTCAAGTGTAAAATACATGGGCTTTTCATGTTTGTGTCATTTTGCATCCCAACACAGAGTCTATTTGAATATTCAAAATTGTGGCTTGTTTCTTGAGGCTAAAATTTGAAAATAAAACATATTTGTTTTTGGGTTTTTTTTTTTGACAACCATTTAAAAATTATTATAGGTTTTCTTTTTATATGTTTAATTAATTTTGCTCTTATTTTCCTGCCAGCAGTGGATTTCAGTAAGCAAGGAAAATTGAGAGTTGCTCTAAGCACATGCATTGCAACTTCAAATATTAAATTTGTTTTTAGAAAATTCAAGTGTCTGTAAAACTTCAAAGATACAGGACGAATAGAAGTGTTTAATTAACATCATAGATTAGCAGAAACTATTCTGAGGTCTGGAGAGGTGTTTCACATCTACAAACAAAAAAGTATTCATTTAAAAATCATGAAAATTTAACTGTTGATGAAACTCCATGATTATTTTGACCTGTTTGATTTCTGGGTATTTTAAGTAAAACTTCATTTTTAAAAGGGTGACACCATTATAATTTGTTTGGAGACCACCAAATATTCTAGGTCCTTCCACAGCACTTACTGTAACAAATGCACTTCTCTAACAAAAATGTAAACTATATCATTTCAGAATGTGAAAAGAAAGATAATATGTCATACATATTAAAAAAATAGATTTTCCTTAACAAATTTTTACTTAATAAATTAAAAGGTAAATCTTTCCTATTTAACACATAATTTCCTTTATCTTTGTGCTTTTGATGTGACGCAATTATAACTCTTGCACATCATTTTCATTTTACTCTTCTAAAGACCTAATATTGAAAAATATAAACTTGGCATTTTAGGCAGTATAATACATAGCACAGATTTAAAATATAAAATTGTATTTCTTCATTATATATTTTACTTACTGTCAATATGAGACAGATGGGGTCATTAATGCTTATTGTATTAAATAGAAAAATACTGGGGGATGACAAAATATATAAAATGTCATTAATTTAGTAAGACATTATGTATTTATGTACAGATGAAGTTTTCCTTGGATATGGAAAATGATTATAAGTAGCTTACAGACATGCATATAATGTAAACAATAACACAAAGGTGATGCTGCTGCTGCTGATAATGATGACATTGATGATTGAGCCCTATGCACGAGGCATTCTTCTAAGTACTTTATAGGTAATTATAATAGGTAGTTAAGTTGTATTTATTGAGGTTGGGAGTCATTATTTATGACAATGCATTTTGTCACAACTTTTTATTTAATTTAGCAATGCATCAAAAATGTTTAATAATCCTATCTTTTGACTCAGCAATTAAGCATTCAAGGTACTTTCCTATAGAAACATCCAACGTACTTCCCTACACATCCAAGGTCCTTATATGTGACTAATGGTCCACATGTGTACAAAGATACATGAGTAAGAATGTTCATCTCAGCATTCTTATAAAAGCCAAAAATGAAAACAGCATAAATGTCTAACAATTGAGGATTAGTCTAATTATGTGCATACTGTGGATTAAAATTAATGCTACAGATAGATTAGTATGTATGGGTGTAGAAAGCCTCCATTAAAGTTTTAGGGGGAAAGGGGCAAGCTAAAATATTAGTACAGCATATATAGTATTGTTTATTTTCCAAAATGTACATATGTATATATGCATGGTTCAAAAGTTGGAAAGTTTTCCTCCAAAATGATTATTTCTACATGACAGATTTATTGGTAATATTTACTTTCTCATTTATTTCTTTAAATTTAAAAAATAATACATGTAAAACAACAATAAAAAGTTGTATTTATTTAGGCAAAATATGGTTAGGAAAAATCAGAATAAAAACAAAATGGCAGTTAAAAAAAGGTGAAGACAAACGTGAGGTCAATCAAAAAAAAAAATCCAAGAGAGTCCCTTATCAGTAATTTGCCAAGCTTCTCTATTTATTCATTCAGTTGTTTATTCATTTATGCAACTTTCATTGATTTCCAGGTACAGATTTACTTGTTGGGGATACAAAGTAGAGATGTTCATTTACTCAAACTTTCTTATTTCAACAGCTATTTATTACATATGCACAAATATATCAGAGATTGTCTGAGGTACTGAAATTTATTTGCCATATAGCAGTTCGCAGTGAGCAGGGCTTGACAGAGGTGTACCTAGGGAACTAGGGAACCACACAGGTGGAACAGCCAGCTAATCCGGAGCGCAGAGTTCAGGGAAGCATTGCAGATTATGCTGCCTGGGCTGAGCCACAAAAGAGGATAAGAGCTAGGAAAAGAAGAGAGAGAAAGGAGCTCTAGTTAGTCATACGCAGTATGTATGTGTGTGTGTGAGTGAAAAAATATATATATATTTATTTTTAATGTGTTCATATAGTTAGGGGCATGAGACATCCTGATATGAATGAAGAAAAGCTAATTCTTTACAGCGTGTTCCACTTATTTAAGCCATTAAAACCTGATAAGTGACTAACAGTCCAGTAAAGGCTGAAACTGAAGTGAATTAGTTTTTAGCTACTGCTAGATTTATTACCATGCATTCATTCAAAATGAATTAGGAAAGACTGTATGCTCAGTATGCTTTTGTTAGAAAAATGATATATTGATTTCATATTCTGAACAAACAGCTAAGTGGATGAGCTGATGTTCAGAGTTTATAAAAGTAAATAAGTATTCTAGAATTATAAGCATCATAAGGTTTTGTGTAGTCAGAAGAGAAGAGGATGTGATTAGAAAGCCAAAATCATGCAATATGTAGACAAAGGGTGATGCTAATTTCAACACAATATAATATGATCATTAATTATTTACAAGTCTAAAGGTTTATAGCATACACAATCATATATATGCACTGAATATTTTATAATGAAATCTGAAGATTTAGCTCCCACATAAAGCAGTGTCTGAGGGGGAAGGTAAGGAGGAAATAAGATTTTTGAGATAAATAAAAAGTAAGTATCAAGAGATCTACATATAACGGACTTACAAGTATCCATTCATTTGATCAACATATATTATTTGTCTGCAATGTGATGGTTACCTTAATCCCTTTCTATCCTACTACAACTATATTGATTACAGAGGAAAGAAAGGAAAAAAAAGAGACAGGACTAATAGTTTCATGACATATCAACTGAAGGTAGCTACTGAAGGTACTGACACTACATTGTACTTGTATGTATAGAAAGTCTGTCTCTCACAGACCGTAAGCTTTAGGAGGACAGATTTTTATACTTACCTTTCTTTTCAAGGATTAAAGACTGCCTGATACAAAGTAAGCATTCAGAAAATACCTGTTAAATGTAGTAATTATATTTAGTTCAATCCATTCCTTAAGAAATCTGAATTCCAAAGAGAAATCGTTACTGAGCAAAAGGGGCTTGCTGCCCAATGCACTAGAAGCCAATACTATGGTTTTGGGTTTTGAGAAAAGAAAAGCTTTGTTGCAAGTGGACCAACAAGTAGACAAGAGTCCATTTCAAATCTGTCTCCCTGTTCTGGCTTTAATACAGTAAGTTTATCAGAAAAGGTTTAGGGGGTGGATTCTGGGTGATTGGTGGAAGGAGAGGGGAGGTCTGAAAAGTCCTCGGGCATGTGCAGTTTTCTCATCATGCCTCCTCAAGGGTCACATATGCAGATTGGGGGGAGGGGAAACACATGGTGGAAATTCTGGCTGTAATATCAGCAAGCTCACTTGCAGATTCCAGGTGGCCCTATCGGTTCCAATGGATTTCAGCCAGTTGTGTTATCTTACAAGACGACAAAGTTTCAGCATTTCAGCAAGTTGTTTCTTTTCTTATTTGCCATCCTGTAGGCTCAGGAATTTCTGTTAGTCACTGGTTTCTTTAACTCTTTGGGGGATGGTTTCAAAATTACTTGTTCAAGTCCTAAAACTAAGTAATGTCAGAGTTCAATTAGAAATTAGGGTTTCCTAAGATGTGACCCTTTTCATTAGAAAAGATGATAATTTGGGGGAGGAGGGTCCACCAACCAAGTAAAAACATACATCCTCAATTCAAAATTAATTTTCATCACTATGCCACATTAAAAGCCAAATGGTGCCCTCATTACTTACATGATATTTATAGGATGATTTCAGGGCTCTATGTAGATGTATACTATCTTCAAAAAGGAAGCCAAATTAACAGTTGGCAGTTGATTTATCAAAGCACTGTGATTCTAAGTTTTCTTTCCCTTTTCTTTTAATTATCTTTATTGCTTTTAAGATTTTAAAAAAACAAATCCTCCCCAAGTATGAATCAACACTTTACCCTAACACAGTATACAAAATACAACCCTGAAACAAAGTACGACCATTGGATCCTATCACAAGCCCTCAGCCGCCATCCTCAAGAATTCTGCCTTCAGGCAATAAATTGCCCCACTCTTACCAGTATTTCTTGGTATAGGCTGATTCTGAAGTCCATCTAAAACCTCTGTGAGCCACTTTCAAAGACTCATCTAGGGAGCACTTCTTAGGTAAATAAACTTTCATTCTAGTACTCTGTTGTGTGCACATCCAGGCATGTATTGATTTTTTTCAAAAATTATTTTATGTTATTTTATGAATAATGGAATCTTAATCCTAACGATTTATTCATTTATTCTTTGGAGACAAATGAATTTTCTCTCATTAGCCTGGAAGCTTCCGTAATGAAGTTACTGTGATTCAAATCATCTGTACAATCACTTTATTTAAAATGTTGGTTGAATAAATCCAAAATAATAACGTGCCAGACAAAATGGAACACTCCCCACAAGCACAAGAGCAAAGCCCTTCGCGCATTAATCTTTCTTACTCTCAGCCCCTCTCCCATGGTCCAGCCCGATCGGGGCGGGGCGCCAGCGCGGTGGGCGGCTCCCTGCGGGCGCCGGGGGCGGGGCTTCAAGCCTCGCTCCGCCCCTGGCGCGCGCGCTCTCGTCGCCGGCCCCGGCCCCCTTGCCCCGGCGGTGCAGTAAAACTGGGCGAAGGGGCGGGGTCTCCTCGCCTCCGCCAATCTAGAGCCGAGACAGGAGGATGTTCCCTGCTCAGGAGGAGGCCGACAGGACCGTGTTTGTGGGGAATTTAGAGGCCCGAGTGCGCGAAGAGATTCTTTACGAGCTGTTTCTTCAGGTACCGTCAGCTGGCCAGGGGCGGCGTGGAGGGGTGGGCGGCAGACCGTGGGGGACCAGAAGTGCAGCCGGAGGGGCGGGGCGCACCTGGGCCACCCGGAGCCCGGCCCCCTTCCCGCCCCATCCTTTACCTAGGTTTGCATTTAGATTCTCCTTGGTACACCTGTCCACGTGAGCTGCTGGGGAGTGAAGTGACTTGGTGTGCGCCCCATCCTCATCCCCATTGCAGAGTCCTGAGGGTGGACAGTGACGGGGCTTCCCCCACCCCCAGCCCCGAGTAAGGGCTTCTCGGAGGCTCCCTGGGCCTTGGGGATGCAGGGACAGAAGAGAAAACAGCTCTGTCACTGTCTTTCTTGAGGTAATAGGCCCCCTCACGCCTTACATCCCGCGAAATGACAAGTATAGCTTTTAAAATGTTTTCTTTTATACGTTACTCATTCCTTCAAGCCCTTTTATGCAGAGTATTTTGATTCTAGCATGATAAATGAAATTTGAGAAGATTTGGCAGCCAATTTACCATAACTGTGACCAATTGATTCCCTGGCCAAGGACTTTTATTTCATACCAAAAGGACCTCCGGAAACTTTAAGACCTGGTTACCTCCAGGATTAAGCCTTCTGTGTCCTGTAAACACACTCGCACATTGTGTTGTATACATCTGGGTCTCACTTGCTAAAAAATAGCTTCATTCAGCCATCCATCTAACCGTCTAGTGATCCGGAATTACAGGACAAACACTAAGGAAACTACTAGACATACAGATTTAAGAGATACCCTTTGATCTTTCTAAAAGGGGAAACTTAAAATAATTATAATGATTTAGGATAATCTACAAAAGAGAAGGGTACATAGTATAGAAAAGTGGTTCAGAGCGTGAGTTCTAAGGTCAGCAATGTGACTTTGGGCCTGTAAGTGAATAGCTCAGTGCCTCAGTTTCCTTAAATGTCAAATGAGAGTAATGGTGTGAGGAATGAATGACCTAATCTAGGTAAATCAGTTAGAGCTGAGCCTAAGACTTACTGTTTGCTGCTGAAACTACTACTAATAATAGTACTCTCAGTAAGAATACTAGCATCAAGAGAAATCAAGGTACTTTCCCATATCAGAATAAGGGAAAGTTCCAAGGAAGACAATAGCAGGACAAAATTTCCAGGATTGAGTATGTATTCCAGAGGTGAAAGGGGATCATTATTTGATTGTGAAAGAGCTTACCTTTGTCTCTAAATTAAAGAAACCTTCTGTTAGTTATAGATACAATTAGGAAAAGAGGATTTTCTTCAGGATCACAGTTTCTTTCCTGGACATAATTTTTTTTTTTGAAAAATGTGGTCAATTTTAAGACTTTTATGACTGTCCTTCTAATTTACCATCTTTTCTAATTTACCAACTTGCCATTTTTAAAATCAACTCTAATACATGTCTATATTTTTACCTAATAGCATTTGAAACTTACCATCCCTACAAAAAAAAAAGGAGGTAAAGTCAGCTTATAATTATTTTTCTCCAGAAGGCTTCTTTCACATCAAACCTCCAAAAAAGGAGGTTGGGGGAGATAGTGATGGGGTTGGGGGGTTGTGATATCCCATACAACGCATTATTTCTAGTCAGTTAGGACTGGATCCATATCACTTGTGTGGATACACAAGACTATATATATGTTAGCCTCTCATTCTTTATAATTTTCCTTATTCCACCAAGGCAAAATGTAAATCTCAATTAATAGATCATGTAGTGAAAGGATTTGCTAAAATGGGATATCTTTTAGGCTTCAAATCAGCAAAACCCAGCAAAACTTTACAACTGCCACACTATGTATTTTATTCTGGTTTTAAAAGACTATAACATGATCTGAATATTGCTATAAGCAAGGCTTCTTGTTGAATTTTATCTTTAAAAGTGTTTTGGCATATCTAAATTCATTTCTGTCAAAATTCAAATCATTCAAGTATATCCTGTCACTTTGTGATTCCATATATTTAATATCAGTATTTATTACTGGATATTTATTACTTTACTAGTTTCTTTCAAATTTCTCATTATACCTTGGAAGTGAGAAAATCATGTTTACTATCATTGTACTTTTAAGAAATAGTAAAGTCAAGATTTAGAAGGAAAAGTTAATTAATTCAGTTCAAATATGTTGAGTTTGAAGTGTAATCACATAGAGGTTTCTAGGAGGCTGTCTCCATGAAAGAGACATGAGTGGAAAAAATATTAATAGATTAATTGATGAGGTGGTCCTTGAAGCCAGAAGGGAAGATGAGCTAGTTCCTAGGAGAGCACAGAGAATGAAAGGAGAAAGACAAAATCTTAAGATACTATTTTTCTTTAGATGTATTTATCTAACTCTATAGAGAAAATCAATCATTCACCATTAAATAAGCTGTTTGTAAGTCTTCCTCTGAACATTATCATGGCGGTGATGTAATTTTTTCTTAGTTGTAATTAACACTTTTCTATAATATTTGGTTCAGCTATTTTTTTTTAATCTCCATTGTAAATTATAGGTTTTTCTTTTTTTTAGAGTGAATATGGTTAACTATAATTTATTGCATATCTTAAAAAGCTAGAAGAGAAGATTTTGAATGTTCTTAACACAAATAATATATGTTTGGTGTGATGGATATGCTAATTATTCTGATTTGATTTTTATACATTGTATACATGTATCAAAATATCACTTTGTGAATTACAGGTTTTCCTAGCAATACAATCTGAATATTCATAATTTATGGCATTTTATTCCATTTTAATAATGCATCATGGAATAATATCTCCAATTAGATTCATAACCTTTCTAATTTTTAACTCATATAAATAATGTGCCTACTTAAAAGTCTTAAACATGTTAAAACATTTTTCCTTTGGGAGTATTTACAAAATGAGGTTACCAAATAAAAACTCATGATAATTTTAGTTTCTCTTGTAAATATTTTTAATATTCATGACAGAAAAAAATAAACTATGACATAATGTTGTCTGCCTTTTGAGGATAACTCAACCGACATTGTTTCTCATTTCAATTTATTTTTGAATTCAACACTGCTAATATATCTGAATACAAAGTAGTATTTTAACCTTAGATTTAAATGCTCTCTAAATTTGTTTGTAAAGCCTAAGAGAAGGGTAGTTTACTACTTAAAATTTAAAATTTGGATATATTAAACATTACTTAGAATTTTCTGTTCTTAACACCATGTATATTTCTTTGATGAGCTAGAAAATACAAAGGAAGTGTGATGAAATATATTTCTTATTATGAAGCTGTATTATTAGCAGGGCTACATAAAGCTATTGCTAACTTTTTTTAGTCTAAAGTTGAATTTACTTGATTTATTTGAATGTAAAAAAAAATCCTTGGATTTATGAGAAAATAATTTTTAAGTTTCTTACAG
This sequence comes from Lepilemur ruficaudatus, assembly GCA_963574885.1. Lineage (NCBI taxonomy): Eukaryota > Metazoa > Chordata > Mammalia > Primates > Lepilemuridae > Lepilemur > Lepilemur ruficaudatus. The sequence goes on along the minus strand of CAUYRT010090277.1, from coordinate 5,756 downwards.
GCTGGGCCACTAACCAAAGTGACTATATGTAAAGACAGAGAAGGAAAGCCAAAGTCTTTTGGATTTGTCTGCTTTAAACACCCAGAATCAGTGTCATATGCCATAGCTTTGTTGAATGGAATTCGTTTATATGGAAGACCAATTAATGTGCAGTATCGATTTGGTAGGTCATGTCACTAATGAATCTTCAAAGCGTTTTGTTGTTGCTGCTATTCTCAGAGGTGTAAGCATTTTGTTTTCTATACAGTATAAGATTTTTAAAAAGTACCTCTCTGGTCACTAGTAAATTTTCTTAGAACACATCTAATTCATAATGTTATATAATTAATTAATTTGGCCAATTATACTGCCAAATCTATAGCATCCTTTCTATATTAGAATTTGAAATATCCTATTTTAGTATCAGCCATAAGTAGCTATGATGGTTGCTATTGGCTCTTATAAATTGAGCAAATCTAAATGACTTGGGGACACACAACTCTAGCATTTATATAAGAAGGCTATTTGCTAATCTTCTTGTCGCTGCTAATGTACAGTATCAAATACCTACTATTTGGAAGATAGAGTGGGTGCATTAGTCCCTCTTCTAAGGAAACCATCCTATACATGTTGCACTGGATGTAAGTCTCTGTAAGAGCAAAATGGCCAAAGGCAGCTATGGAGTTACCTTTACTAGCGGTGAAAAACTTCCTGACATGAATGGCCTTAAATACCTTCTCCTGTACACATGTGTAGAGCAGATCATCTATGATTAAATGAAATGCCCAGAGAATGTTATACTCTTATTACTCTAGCCCTTTTATGTTTCAGGGACCTGATGGAGGCCATCTATTTAATAGTAATTCTTGCAGTATTTATGTTGCCTCGCCTAAATGGTTCAGGCTGACTGATGCGACACTTCTTTGTTTTTCATACCTCTTGCTACACAAAAAAACAAATAAAATAACAAAAACAATGTCTTCTTGTAAAGGGAAAGTTGATTTTATTTCCATTTCATTTTTATCTTAATGCATGGCTGCATCATGCTCTCTGGTACTGACCAATTAACTCACACAGGCTGGTAGAATAGGCCAGACGTATTGTTTACTGACACATACTGTATAAGGTTGAATTGGCTTTTGTCCATGCAGATTAGAGAGGCTTGGCTTTCTACATTGGAGGCAAATAACACTGATCATTTGCCATTTTAATATCACAGAAGTTATATAGTCCCATGTCAATGTAATTCTTACATTGCTTTAGACAAAGCTTGATTATAATTCATTCACTTATAATGTTGTAAACAATACATAAATATGATTTAAGAGGCCAAGTGGATATGCAAATATCTTATAGGAGAATGGAATTTTAAATCCTAAAAGATTTGGGGTTATTTTATGGTTTTATGTTAGAACTACAAAAAATCGTGCCATGAGGTAATCTGTTATTCTATTTCTTTTAAAGGGAGTTCTCGCTCTTGTGAACCAGCTAACCAAAGTTTTGAGAGCTGTGTTAAGATAAATTCGCAAAGCTACAGGTAATTAAAAACATATTTTTCATAAAAGTAAAGCAAATAAATATATTCTTATGCTAGAAAGAGGTTTTATATATTTTGGGCTATTGTAAAACCTTATTCTGTAGACACAGAATAAAATTAAGGAAATCATTTTTTTCTAAACCCATGAAAAGTAACAGAAACTATTTTCATTCAAAGTTCAGTCTTAATATTTTCAGTAGCAGGTGGTAGAGATTTACATATAGTATTCTTTATAGTTTCCCTTGTGTTTTTTATAGCTATTAAATAATTTAAGCATACATCTCATGATGGATTGCAGAGATACTGTTATTTATATTTTATATTGAGTAAATGGAACCACAAAAGTTAACCAATTCTCAAAGTCACAAGCATGATAAAGAGCTAGCCTTGAATCTAAGCCTTCTGATATTAAGCCATTCAATTGTTTATTTTACTATATTTTTAGAACTTCTCTGTGTTAATTTTCAAAATATTCTAGAATTTGATTACTGTATATTGTATGCCTATATCAAAACATTACGCATACCCCATAAATATGTACAACTATCATGTACTCATAATAATTTTTTTAAAAAATTAACAAAAATACTGAGCTCATAATAAGTATCCAGCAAATGTTAGCAAAAGGGGGAATATTTACTACTTCAATAGGGGAAGCATTATAGACTTATAAATAGAGATCATGTAAGACTGTAGTCCCCAACCCCTGGGCCGTGGACCAATACAGTCTGTGGCCTGTTAGAGACTGGGCCGCAGAGCTCCTCCACCACCTACCCCCAGTCTGTGGAAAAATTGTCTTCCATAAAATTTAGGAAACAGGATGGGGGTAGGGGAGACACAGCTGAAGGTGAGTGGCTGGCAAGTGAGCAAAGCTTCATCTGTATTTACAGCTGCTCCCCATCGCTGGTATCACCGCCTGAGCTCTGCCTGCCCCTACCCCAGCCCGTCCATGGAAAAATTGTCTTCCATGAAACCAGTCCCTGGTGCCAAAAAGGTTGGGGACTGCTGATTTAAGAGCTTCCCCTCTTCTTCTAGTACCAAATGGGAAAAGATACTTCCTTTTTCCTCGGGAGTTGGAAATGAACAAGATATTTGTAGGATTTGGGCAGAGGAAAAAAGACTCGATTGGTACTAGGAGATTGCAGTAAAACTCTTATATCCTCTACTTACATTTAATGCACACTTCATCTAAATTATCACAAATTCTAGGATAGAAGATACGAGTTATATGTGTATTCTATGATACTACATTTCATTGGTTATACTTTATTCTTCTAGTATTTGTTATAAGGAAAGTGTAAAAATAGTTTATCATATCCTAGAAGTGATGTGCAGAGAAAAATGGTACTCACTTTGGTCTTCCTTGGAAATTAGTTTTTGTGCTTCTTATTGTCTCTTATCTCTTATACATTTAATGAAATATTAATATTTTGCTAAGATGTCTATAACAAAGTAACACAAACAGAATGCTTAAACAACATAAATTTGTTGTCTCACCATTCTGGAGGCAAGACGTCCAACATCAAGGTGTTAGCAGGATTGGTTCCTTCGAAGAGCTATAAGGAAGAATCTTTTCACCCTATTCTGGTGATCTGATGGCAACTTTTGGTTTTCCTTTGCTTATAGAAGCATTACCCAGATATCCGTCTTTATCTTCACAAGGTGTTTTCCCTGTGTGTATCTGTGCTATGGGTTGAATGTGTCCCCCAGAAATTTGTATGTTGGAAACTTGATCTCCAATGCCTCAGTGTTGAGAGGTGTGACCTTTGTTATAAAACCAGTTTGCCATCTTTCTTGATCTTGTCTTGTCTGTGATACTTTCCATCATGTTATGACACAGCCCGAAGCCCTCACCAGAAGCCAACCAAATGTATCCACCTGATCTTGGACTTCCCAACTTCTAGAACTGTGAGCCAAAATAAACCTCTTTTCTTCCTAAATTACCCTGTCTCAGGTATTCTATTATAGTAACAAAAACAGACTAAGACAATCTATCTCCAAATTTCTTCTTTTTATAAGGACTCCAGTCATTTTGCATTACGGCCCCATCCTACTCCAATATGACCTCATCTTAACTAATGATATCTGCAATGACCCTGTTTCCAAATGAGGCCACATTCTTAGGTGCTGGGGATTAGAACTCCAACAGCTAAATTTGGAGGGAACATATCAACACAGAACAATTCCCAATTTACAAGTGATTCCTCGAGACAGATAACTGTGCATGCCCTGAGATTCACGTAGGAAAGATAGCAGTTTTAGGGAATCTGCAGCTGTTTTCATAATAGTGCTAATTGCACCACCTCTGCTACTGAGTCATAACTTTCCCACTCTGTAACCTCATTCCTTCCTTAATCTTGTTCCTTTGCTGTCACTTCCCCCTCCACACACACACACACACACACACAGATGTTCTGTTCTTCCTGAACCCTGTGTCCTAATTAGGCTATTATTTTTCTCCTTCCTCTCACTGAAGAATTTTTTGGCCTTCACAAACTTTCTTCCCATTCACTTCTCAAACACGTTGTATAGAATCTGCTCTTTTAAATGTTGTCAGGAACCCTTTGGTCAACAATTCAGTAGCCTCAATGCTTATCAGGTTTACTTCTCTGCAATAACTGACACCTAACTCCTTTCTTAATGAAATTCATGCTTCAGCTGGCTTCTCTGATAGTTCTCTCACCACTTAGAGATGGGGTCTCTGCCTATCTGACTGCTTCCTGTCTTTCTCCTTCCCTTGTCTTTGCCTCTACCTGCCTATGCTGATTTGAACCTTCACAGTACACTACTTACCCTAAAGATTAGTAATATTAGCATTAAAATTATGATAGGCTATGGAGCAAGTAGACTATTGAAGAGTATCTGTAGAATCTAGCCGTTATTTGTAACGTCTCCATAGAAGCAAATATTGCATTTATGTGAAACTTTAGGATATTACAATTTTTATATCAGGGACTTTTTGTTATTTTAATATGTTTAAGACAGCAGCAAACATGTTCATGTTAACAGTAGTCCCTTTAAAAAAGAGTATAATTTTTATAGTTCATATAGGTATTTTAAAAATAAATTAGTGAATATTTGTATCTTTTTTTACTTTTTATATCTATAGAAGGTTGAAGTGTACCCTTAGTGATTATTAATAACATGCTTTGCTCTGTGAATATCTAAGTGTTCTTTTTTATACAAATTATAGCATTGTCCAATATTTTCCGATCAGAAAGCCAAATATGACTCTAAATATTGAAACTTCAATATTTAGTAATTAATTAATATGTTGCTTTGTAACTACATTATCAATACTAATAACTGATTATTTGTGTGTGCATTAAAGGTAATTAATTAATCTAAATTGAATGTTATCAGAGAAGCTTCTTTTGTTTCTCTTTTTAGTTGTAAAGAGCTTTCATTTTTTTCTCAAGAGTAAAGGACATGTATACTTAAGAATTTTAACATTTTATTACTGCTTCTTCTATCTCCTCAAAGGAATGAAGAAATGGTTGGCAAATCTTCCTTTCCCATGCAGTTTTTTCCAATTAATAATACTGCTTTACCTCAAGAATATTTTTTCTTTCAGAAGATGGTAAGTTTATTATGCATTGGATTCAGCATATAATATGATGTAAACTACGAAGAATGTGAAAACTATTTGTAAGATTTTGGTGCTCAAATCTAAGCCTAGAATGAAGGCACAAGATGCACCAGCGCTGTCCCCCAGTGATGTTCTTCTCTGACAGGGTCATCTTACATTGTGTGCACAATACCTCCGCAAACAGCTGGGGCATCAACAGAAAAGGAGTGGATGGCAGTGATGATACACTGTAGTCCAAGTGGAATTTGAGTAGAGAGTTCATTTCAATGAATATTTTTAAAGATGTTTTTAAAATTGAGTCATTTTACTTAGCGAAGCATTTTTATATAATATAATCAGTCTCAAATAGATTGCTTTTGGACATGGATTTTCTCAAAATAAATTTCTCTTTTTAACTAAAGGCAAAACTTTATGAAGGTTCTCTATTGGAGAGTAAACTACATTATTTCCAGAAACTCTGAGAAGTTGGTTCTGGACTAGAAATCTTAATTATGGTCTTTATTATTATTATTTTTTTTTTTTTTGAGACAGAGTCTCACTCTGTTGCCCGGGCTGTAGAGTGCCATGGCATCAGCCTAGCTCACAGCAACCTCAAACTCCTGGGCTCAAGCGATCCTTCTGCCTCAGCCTCCTGAGTAGCTGGGACTACAG